>JAYMTK010000029.1:0-70376 GCA_036897405.1 Pelargonium myrrhifolium | reverse complement strand
AGCTACGAAACTTCCGCGAATGAGCTCCTTTTCCTAATTGATAGAATAAGATCTTGCTGCTGAGGTAATGAAATTCAGAATCTATATACTGTAGAGTAAACCTTCCTCCGTTACACTTCAGTCGGTAGGAATAATGTTTAGTCTATATCTATAAGTTTCCGCCTCCTGTGTCAGTAACTAGAGAGTGCAAGAGGTCCTATACCTTAACCAAATCTTACTTTCTGTACTTATTATTTATTAAACTCTATTTTATACTTTTATTCCACAAGTAACTAATAAAGGAATACTATAGATTATCCTATACAAGATACAAGGACTCTAACACCTACATAGAAGAGACTATACTACTAATAGTTGTAGGTAATACTTCCTTACAAGAATATAGATCCAAGCTGCAGTAAAAGTACAGGAAAAAGAATAAAAAGATTCACAATGTAGACTAGTCTGATACAAACTAAGGAGAGGTCTAGTAAGAAAGTTATAGCTCTTAAGAAAATAGGTAAGAGTGCGGCTGCAGGTACAAGGAATACACCTATCAAGGCTAATAAAACAGGTAAGCCGGGGGAAGCTTATAATATAACACCTAACAATAACAAATGACAATTGGACTAATGAATCTCGTACAGAGTAAAGTGATTTGGGATTCTAAGAACTCTTAACAAGTAAGAATACTCATTAATTACTTAAAAACCATCGCATGGTAAAAGTTTTAACTTAACTTAAGGAGGTGGATATTCTAGAGGTAACAGAGCTAATTAGTAGTGCCCCGAAATTCTATATAAATTACAGTAAGAGTAGTATTTAATTAAGATATTTCAAAAACTGAATTTAAAAGGCTCGGCTCACAAGGGCCATAATTAGTATTATAAAGCCCCCCTTGAGTATATAGTTGCACTTCATAATTATACTTATTCCTAGTTGTTATGGACTAGCCCTTAATGTATACATGACTTTTAGGCAATACTGTAAGACTTTACATTAATCTTATCTTTGTTTCCGTTGAAATGCCGATCTTCTCAGAATAAAATAATTAACGTGAACCTTCTTCGACTTACTTTTTACAATTTTTCTTCGGAATAACCAACCAAAGAGATGCGGCCCCGACTTCGAAGGAATTCTCGAACTCTAGATCTATTTGTAGTTCAAAATCTTTACAGCAACTAATATTGATCTAATTACCCGATTGACGGAGTACTAGTTATGCTACTGATCTCTTATTCCTAGGGAGAACGTAGTTTTGGTCAATTAGGAGTCCTAGGTGCTTTTCATCTAGCGCTTTAATGGCAGCTTCTGGCCACAAAGCTTTTTGTGAATACTATACTGTTATAGATTGTATAGTAAATCTATAAAATTTAGTAGACAAACCCCTAGTTTATATACAAGTATGTAGGGATTCCTAATGGAGAGTACATTAAGGCAAGATTTCTCTTGTTAGGATCTCAGGGAATTCTCTAACCTAGTATGAAGAAAGAAGAGTAGCACTTCTTTCTAAGAAATCCGGATCAGTACTAAGCTTTTTAGTATAGGATATTCTGCTATTTTACAAGTTTTTAGTAGGTTAGCTTTAGCCAAAAGTCTAGAGGTTAGAGGTACGATTAAGAGTCTCCTTGTTTTAGATTTATAAGTTTTATAAGTGTTTTTGTAGAACCCTTGCAGCTAATGTGTTCTGCACTCTGTAGCTTTCTTTGGATTGGAGTTACAGTATTCTGGAAAGATTTCTAGGGAATTGAAGCTAAAGTGATTAATTTCCAGTCTAGTGGAGTTAAAGTTTTTCTTGTTGTTGGTGTTGGTCTTATTCCCCTTGCCCATACCTCAGAGTACTGCAAAAGTAAGAAAAGATATGAAGAGTAGTACAAATCCAAAGACTCGTAATAAACAACTAAGATAAGGAAGAGTGAGTCATGAAGAAGAAAAAAGCAAGTCAGTTCCGTTTTTTTGGTTGTAGGTATTCCTGTAGGGTGGTTCCCTTGTTAGCAACTTCAGTTACTATTTGATTCTTATTAATAAGGGCCTAGCATGGGGCAGTAACAAAGAAGTAGGGTCCTTTGCTTGAAATATAAGGAACTCCTTCCGTAGTGCGGAACACTCCGAGTTTTAGCAAAGGAATACTCGAAATTTAGGAGTCTTTTATATTACCCCTCAGCATTTTCTTAAGCTTAGAATTTAGATTATGCTGACTTCGCAAAAGAACAAGGCTTTCTGAATACGACCAGTTTACTCCATAACGGACTCAGTTTTTATGTATTAACTTCAGCGTTTTCTGTATTCTTTCTGTACTTGTTTCGACCTATAGCGTTAGTAAGAGTCCCTTATTACTTACGCAGTACCCTGAGGACTTCTTGCGAAAAAGGCTTAGTAGCAAAAGGCTCCGGGCTCGTATCTGCCCACTATTTAGAAGGGGAATCCTGTTATAAGAGTAGTCACTATAATGTCAAACGAACTTCCTTAAGGCGATACTTGTTTAGTATTAAAATCTTGCCTCACCCTTTCGCTCATACTTTGCACCCCAGTTGGTAAGATTCTCTATTTAAAAGCTAGGAAACCCCTAGTAAGGACTTCCTATGTCAAGGTCTTCCATAACCCATTAAAAAGTCTAGAGCAGTTTTGGACTACTTAATGTGTTATGTTAAATATAAAAATTCTCGTTTACAATACCAATTTCTTTACTTTTAAACTGGCCTAAGAATCTACTCCCTTAGTTTTGTACGTTGGCTTCTTGAACTGGGATACACGAAAAGCTTATGAATGATTTCTATCTAAATGTTGGGTCTATTTTCTGAATAGTTAAAATATAATACATAACTTTTAAGTTGATATAGATAAAAACTCCAATCTACAAAAGCAAATTCTAGGTTTCTTACAAAACTAAAGTTAGCAAAAAGTTCGTTACCTGATAAGGAGACTCTTTAAAATCTATTAAAATTAAGAAATTTACGGAAAATCTTGGTTAAAGCTTTTTATATCCTGGTTTTGAATGAAGAATTTTGGGTTAAACAGAGTAAGTATAGTACTTGAAAATAGAGTGACTAGATCCCTTAATTATCTAAAAGTATAAGGTATCGCTCAACCAAATCTAGAGTTTGACGGGACTTATATCTATAAGCTCTTCTCTTTGTTCCTTTCTCGAGTTCAACAAATACTTGAAGTTCTAGCTTGTTAAATCGAGTAAGTGCTGTCATTCCCATGTAATATTAAAATAATGTTTACAGCAACCGGATAATTTACTGGACTATTTCCTGAAAGAGAAAGGGATCCTTTTACAGACCTATGATCTATGAGAATGGAGACTTATAAGGGGGGTCGCCAAAAGTGAGTCTAACTGGAAGCACAAAAGGATTTAGAATGAATCTCAAAATTAGAATAGCTGGCAATAGAATTTGGATACACCTACATACGTTAGGACATCGACTTTGTATTACCTTGTTTTAGTGTAACCTATACAGAATGGCAAATGCAGTTGCATCTCTTGAAAAGGCAGAGCCGCCCCTAGTCTACTTACGTGAATTCCTTAAACAGGTTCGAAAAAAAGATCTAACTAAAGTTAAAGTAAGGAATTTAGCTGCTTTTTCCCTTAGACCTTAGAGTTAAGTACCTAAGTTAAAGCCGGTATCTCGGATATAGTACTTGCTTTTTAGGGGGGGCCTAGTCCACCCAAGACAGAGACCAATCTACCATTCAATGAATGAGATTCTTAGATCTATATCCAATCTGTTTTGCTATTGTTATTATCTGAGTTGGAATTTTTATTACTCAGCTTTAGCGTTCAGGATAGGCTGCTTGTTATTTATTACTTTACTCCAAAACGGAGAATCCTGACTTTTATTTTTAGTCCTTTTGAACTCAATTTATTATGTTAAACCCTGAGTAAGTAATAAATAACAAGTAAATTTTAGTAAATAATGTGCAAAAGCGAGTTCGCGAGGATATCACTGAGTGACACTTGGGGAAATAAGAGTTTAAGATTTTAGGGTTATACTATTAAATTAAATGTTTAAAAACTCTGAATTCTTTTATTAGCGAAGCATTTACAACAGGCCTGGCAATTATCTACCTGAAGAAAGTTTGGTAGTAAGTTCTAGGAGCTTCTGTTAACTTTTGTTAAAGTTTATACTGTAAATTCCTATTAATTAAAAACTATCTCCTTTATATCCTTAAAGAGGTTTCTCCAACTCTCCATTTCGTAAGCTTGATCTATTTAACTTAGCAGTTAGAGCATAGCTTTCATACTGCGAGAGTCCCTGGTTCAAATTGAAAAGTAACCCATCCGTTCTTTTTTTGCTTCTATTATAATGGTTCCCTCAAAACTAAATAAAGCCCAAAGCTACTCCGGATGGATACTAAAACATGGAATTTAGATCCTCACAAGTACGCAGTGCGATAAATCCTAAATAGAGGTACCTTGGATAGCCTAATGAGTTTCAAAAAATTGTTTAAATCCGGGGTTTTCCTTTTTTATGATACACTATTCCGGAAGGCCGCCTAGCCTATATGTTATAAAGTAAAAAGAAAGTAAACTAGATAGTTAAGAAAGCCCAGGCATAAAATCAAGATTTGAGTTTACAAAATAAAGTATACGCAGTAAGTACGCGAGCCTTCTTTTTTTGGTAAGCGTTATCTTGTTTGTTGTTACTATTGATACTCAGTTAAAACAGAAAATTTTTTATCGAATTTAGCTTTATATAGAAAAATTTAAAACACAATGCCAGGTATTAGGAATATAAGGGAATATGAGTTTCCTTTACCAGGCTCTTCCCATGACAAAAGTATAATCCTGCTTTTCCGATACTTTTTTCGTAATTTAATCTGGTTTCCTCAAGCCCCTTATATACAGCACAAGGAGAAAACAAAGCACCACAGCTTCTATTAAGGTAAGGAAATCGCTTTACTATTTATAATGAGAGGTTTTTCTATTAACTTGTCTAACCCCTCTTTATCTTTACTGCTTAGTTATACCCAGCTTGTAAGAGATCCAACTCCATACCAAGTAATCATCATATCTTTATAAAAATATCCCATAGGGGTACAACCCTATTGTACATACCGGAGGACTCTCGTTTACTACGGGAAATCCGCCATTTCTTGGGATGAAAATAAAGCAAAACCGGTATTTCACAAATCAACACCCCGACCTTTTTATAAATATAAATTTCAACTCGTTATACATGACCTTATACCGCGTTTTGGAACACGGCACTAAGCCAAGTTATCCTTGAGTAATAAAGGGTACCCTATTCTCCTACATGGACTTGGGATTCGCTGAATAAAAGCTCTCCAAAAACCATACCCAGGAAATAGGGTCTAATGTTCGCAAGCTAAAAAATGGGTTTAGTTTAATAAATGTTTTTAAGAAACTTAGAAATATGCCGCACTAATGTAATACTTTTGTAATAAATTATAGAAATTCCCGGATCGTAAACTCCCTTTAAATTTACAAGGAATCCTGCAGTTAAAGGTTAAAAAGAGGCGATACAACAATGACAAAGCACATTAAATAGCCCATACAAAGTAAACCTTAAATGTTCTTGTGTATTATCCGCGAAGAACTCCAAAAAACTTAAAAAGCTAGAGTACTTTTTACTGCCGCAGTAAAGCCTGCTCCTATCTTAGTAATAATACAACCTTTTTAGGAGAAAAGAAAGTCTTTAGACTTAAAAGCTGTCAGATACCTGATTTATGAGGCCCCAACTTCTTCGAAAAAGAAAGAATTTTTTAATAAAGAAGTAATATCAAGAGAGCCCTACCATATAGGAACTTCTTCGATACCTAGAGTGTCCTTACCTAAGCGATACCTTTCATTAATAAGTCTGACTAAATTTTATGTACGATTACTATCAAAAGTTGAATTTTACGGAATAACAATTACCCTTAGTTAGGCAGTCTTTTGGTCTTAGCACCGGATCCATTTTAAGTACATCTATAAAAAGCATAAAATTAAAAAAGAAAATTACTGGTAAATTTTTGTTACTGACAAAACTATCAATTGCACAACTGTTCAGCTAATTTTACGAGTTACCCTAAACAAGTGAAAGGCACAAATTACAATTTCTGGACTTGTTTGCGCATAATATGAAGGTCTATCATAGTTGTGGTCTACTCTTTTTTTCTGAGGTAGTATGGATGCTATAACAAACTCTAGTTTTTTACGCACAAGTACAGGGCTCTCCTCTCTAAGATAAATACTCGGTTTCGCCATTATAAAAGGGTTCTTAGTCCTTCCTCATGCTGCTCTAGTTTTTAGAAAGGTTATAATAAACAAAACTTTATTAGGGACAGGTACCCACGGATAAGTTGTACTCTTTGTATCCGCAAAAAATTTACCAAGTAAACGTGCTTAATACAGGACTGACTTTTTCAAGATTTTTACTAGTATATCCTGAGACTCCGAAAAAATAATAGCCAGAAAAGCCTCTATAAGTCTAAAAAAGGGACCTTGGATGACATAAAGTACAAGCACTTGATAGAAAAATAGTTGGAAAAAGGAGTAAACTTAAGATAAGAGGGGTCATAAGAAAACCTTAAAAATCCTCAACCTTTCAGCTGCTTGAGGAAGCTCCCTGGCATACCAGAGATTTTGCTACTATAGCTCCGCGAATATACTGGGAAACGGTACAATCTGGGACATCATAAAGGGCGCATCCTCCAACTTAGATTATCCGCACAACACTTTATACTATACTATACCCTTTTTGCTAGCCTCTAAGTCATTTTTTTATGTCCGCGCAAAGGCACTCTCTTTCAATTTATATCTAAAACTCTCTGTACTAGTGAGTGTCCCCAAGAACAGCAAGTACTTAAGGCTCAGATATTCTCCTTTTTCTTCTTGAAGATAAGGGGTTCAAAAAGCTTTCTATTAAGCTAACAAATTCGGTTTACGTATCTCTTCTTTCGGGGAAGTTGTAGGTTTCAAGTGCAGGTCTGAGAGAGCGCACAGACGCTGGGGTCCTAAGGGGCTGCTAAGAATGACTAATAATCTAGTAAGGATTTCCTAAAAATAGGCAAAAGTCTGTGTGTTAGCAAAGGTAAGGGAATCCAGAGAGGTTTGGGTTTTCTAAAACGTATGCGAATTCCTTATTTGAGTCAGGCGAGCAATGTTAACTGGTTATATAGACTCCATAAAAAGAGGCCCTGCTCCCTGAAGTAGGAGCAATTTATTATAAAGGTGTAATAGATATTTAACAAAAAAGAGGCGTCCACATTCTCCTTTGTTTATCGCTTCTTTTGTCTTTTGGGCGTTCAATATTAGGGGATCCTGAGTACTAGGCATGTATTCTTCAACTGCCTCGTTTTTGGAAATTAAAGCCAAGTCATAAAGTAGATCGAGAGCTGCCCTACCCTTGGTTAAACGACTTCCTTTCTCCCCTATTCAAAATAGAATACAATTTATGCCAGACAAAGCCGAGCTTAAAGGTAAAAACGGGACTTATCTTTTATACATAAAAAAGCATAATGACACGAAAGAAATATCTATAAAACGAGTTTAATAACGGTAAAATGGGCGCCAAAAGAGGTTTTTTCCACGGGTTTCTTTAGTTAGACAGTTTTCCTATTCCTTATCCTTAATCTTTTAACTAGAATACAGAAGGACACTTAGAACAGTAATAGCAGCAAAAGCAGTTCCTTATTACTACCCCGATTTACTTGTTTTAGAAAGTTTATTCTTCTTAAAAGGACTGTATTTCATTTGGATTTACTTATTCCTAACTACTTTATTTTATATTAGTAAGAAAGTTTTGCTTATGGACTAGAATCACTGTCCTTCAAAGATTTTATTAGAAAGAAGTTTTATCCTAGAAGAATCGTTTTTTTGGTTAAAGCACTTTAAAGAGGGCTATCTGGTTATAGGTTTCTTTGTTTAGATGTAATTCCTAATTGTTGAGGATAAGACCTCCTGTTCTTTTTGCTCCTATCCTTAGAAAGCCTTATAACTAGAAAGAGAGAGTCCTTGTTACTAACTGAAGCAGAGCGAAGAAGGTTAACTCATTATAGTATATTGAACAGGAATACCTTACACTAAGACTAACAAATACTTCAAAAACTTAGGACAACAAATCCGGATTTATGAAAACAATATAAGGAACTTCTTGTATGATCATTTCCATGCCCTAAAACGTTAGTCTATCCAGTATGTTTGTACATCCCCCCGAGCCTTTTGCGGCCGATTTAAGACTTTCTTTTTAGAAGCTCCTTCAGATTTGAAAACTAACAACAAGAGAAATCCCCGATTTAGGGTACCCCTTAACTGGAGGTAGTCAACTAAAAAGCAAAGAAAGGGCTATTATAATTGGATTTCTTACTCTTATGCCTTGCCTTAACTAAACACCTTTTCTATCAGTTTTCTAAAAGGAAGGAATTAAGAGAAAAATGTTTGATAATTGGCGTTTAAAGCCTCACAGATGTAAAACTCTTACGAAGACTCGCAAAGCCTGTTAAAGGAAAGATTTTTTAATACTAGGTTCCTTTATCTAGTTATAAAAAAATCTTTGTGTAGAATATTAATACAAGTCATCTCCTGAAGGATAGGAAAGGCAAAGCAATATAGACACGGGCGGTACAAGCACATTTTGTTGTGCAAGTGCTTTTCCAGTGTATGTATAGGCTCTAGGAAAGTAATAATATATGCAAGTAAGTTCTTTAACCGGTAGCTTTCTGTTCTGGGATTTCCTTTATCCTCGGAATTTCTAAGTAGGTCTTTTTCTGACTATTGTGAAGGGTCTTGCTCATTGAACAGATTATGGATATATATTCAAATAAGGTTTTAAGTTAAGGGAGTTGTTGTTAGTTTAATACTTCATTTTTTAATTCTCTCTGTCTTTAATTAAGAGCATATAAGGCTTACCCGAGGTACTTCAGGGACTCTTCTTCTGGTAGCGGGTCATAGAAAAATTGAGTACTAAAAAGCCTTTGAATTTGACTTAACAAGAGTATTTATTGTTGAAGCTAGCTAGTAGGTAAAGCCTTTGTTTTAGGTATAAATTTTCCATGTTTTACTTGATTGTACACACTTTACAAGAGGCACCTATAAAGTACAAGTTACACACGCCTCAAATTGAGCCAGAGACCCGGGTTAAAACTCGTATTTTTAGAATAGAAGCCCGTTCTGGGTTTGTGATAATTTAGTACAGAGGACCCTTCTTTATGATACGTAAATATCACATCAACTATATGTACTTCTAGCGCCCTTCTATATCTAATTTGTTAACTATAGTTATGATTAGCATTTAATTAAGTAGAGAGGAAACCTTACATTTCATTAGTGTTAGAACACTCCTAAAAATTCTTCCTATTGTCGAGTAAATATACTGTTTAAACTTCTAAGTACTTTTTCTGCTCCAATTAGTGATAACCCCTAAACTAATATAAGTATTAACAGTATTAAAGTGTATCCAATGGGAGTTTCAAAGTTTTTCTTTATTGCTACTTATCAATATAATCATACTTACATAAATAGAACATAGGGCATAAAGGTTTTTGGTAGACTTTTTTCTTAACTATAGGTATAAACTTGTTAATAAATTAGTAATAACAGGGAGAAACTATACTCCAGTTTTTTAAGGTTCCCGATTTCCGTTTTTAAAGAGTTGTACTTATAATCTTTCTCTGATATAGCAAGAAATTTTCAGAGGATGCTATCGGGTCGTTCAGGAAAATTTGACCCTTTTGTAGCTAAGTGAAGGGGCTTTTTCTATTTTTTGAGATGTTGACTTTATTTTCCTTACATTCAATGAACAGGGAAAGCGCGGATTGTTATATATATTTAGTTTTCGCACGAAAAAGAGCCTGGGCTTAGCAGCAGGCCTATGAGTTGTTCTCTTTTACTCCTTTTTATAATTATATAAATATAGGTTTAAACTGTCTTGTAAAGTCTCCATAGCTTTACCTTGGGGTTACACTATATCCCTGATTCGAAAACTCTAGAAATATAGTTGATTAAGTTAACTGGATTTCCAAAAAGGAGAGTACACAAAATGACTTACATATCTTGAATTTACTTCCTAAATGTATATTTTTTTAATCTAATGTTTATCGGGATACCTATACTTTGTAGAATCTTTATACGATAAAAATTCGAAAACAAAAGGCCTAAACCAAAAAAAGCCCTCTTTTTCTTAAAGGAGTCCTGTGCTGTTGTAATACCTAAAAAAGTCTTAAAAGACGCCTGCAAATTCAAGCGGATAAAACCTATAATCTATATTTAATATTAATTACTTAGGATTTATCTAATCTTTTTTCTTTTTAGCGAGGACCCTGTCAAATCAGAAGCTCCCCCGTTTTTTGTATCGATGCTAGTTAAAGGAAGCCTTTGTCCGAGTTTGATATAAGGAATGCCCGAAAAAGTTCTGTTATTACATGCGCACTCCTTTTTAAACAAGAATCTAGTAGCTGCCTTAAACAAAGAAACCCACGCACATAGTATCTAGATTCTTTTGAATATGAGATGACCGGTAGATTTACTTTTCTATGTTATATCCACAAGTTAAGTTCTTTTTTTGTTGATAGTCCTGACCTAGATTAGATTGTTTAAGATTTCTTTATAGAACTCGAAGTGTAGAAAAAGGGAACTCCGATTAAGTAAAAAATACTTAAGAGTGGTATGAATCCCGGGGGAGTTTTCTAATTAGATAGGGGTTCCTTGTCTTAACAGGGGGTTACATGTACTAAAAGGCATTACTGTACGGGTTTTAAAGGAGGGATTTGAATTCATAAAAGCAGGGCATATATTCCAAGTTTTTTCTTAGAATTTCATTGTGTCTCCGTATAGTTGCTATCTAAAAAATGACTGCTTCTTGGATTTTACTAAAAATATTTTGGTACCTATGTCCTAACCTAGTAAATATACAACTAAAAGAAAGAACGTTACACACACTGAGTTGACTCTTAAAGCAAGCCTGGACCCCTACTTTAAAATCGAGTGCTTAGGCAAAATCCAAAGTAGGAACTCCGTTTAATTTAATTGAGCCAGATAACCCTAATAAGGGAATACTTTTCTTTTTAGTCTTGTACTTGCTTTTTTGACCTTTAGGTTCTAGTATTTAAAAAGGAACTTAGTTTAAGAATACGGGTATAAAGAAATTTTTATTGAAAGACTTTTGTTGAGAAGTTAACTCTGTATAAATAATATTGTATGGGTAAAAGCACCTAATCATCTATCTATGAATATGAAGAGACGCCTTGCTCTTAAGAATCTAGTTATCTAGTTAAGTTGCAGCGGTTACCGGAAGTTTCTCTTAGAGCAGCTGTACTTTAGTATGCCTTTTAGGAGCTCTCTTGTACTGCCTTAAACTTAACGGTATATTTCAGATGTATACTATTCCTTACTATAAATTCACGCAGGAGAGTCAATCGGGGTCAAAAAGCATACTCATATGCCACGGAATCCTTGGTGGGTTACTTATCGACGAAAGAAGTCCCAGTAAAACCAGAGATAACGAATAGGACACGAAATACAAAAAGGCGAGAGTAAGTCTCATAATAGTGTAACTAAGGTTTTAGCTCAGAGTGAGAGCACTCTACACTCTAAATGACTTTAAAACTTTCCTTGGGCCCGAGCCTATGACATCGAAGATGCTCTAACCTGGGAGTTTCCTGTTAAAGATTCACTAAAAACTTGTTGAAAAGTTTAGGCATAGTATAGAGAATAAAGTTTTCGGGTTTAAAATGATAGAGGAACTCGCAAAATTTACTTCTTGGGGGATAACTTTGACACCTATTTTCATGAAGAGCCTTGTTACGAAATTCCTTTTGACTTAAAAATACTTGCAACATAGTAATACAGCCAGGGAAATCTTGTAAAGTAAACCCAAAACAACAACTGGAACTAAGGAATCTCGTACAAAAGGATACCTAAACTTTTGGATTTCTGAGTAAAAAAATTAGTCAAGGCATAGAAATAGGCATAGGATAGACTTTTAGACTTCATGTTCTACTTGTTTTAGGAAGGCTTATAGAAATTCAGTAGGCGAGGGAAGCCTTCTTTTTTTTGTGTTTCTGTATGCATTTTAGATTTTAGGAAAAAAACCCAAGTAAAGAGAGATTCAAATTAAGAGTTCGATTTTCCATTTTTCGGTTTAGTAATTAGTAAAGTGAATAGGTAAACGGGGATATTCTTTAGCCAGCCCCTCTGTTTCGGATTAAAGGCAATTAGGTATAAGGAGTGTCCTTGTATTGCTTTCTTATTCCGGGTAACCCTAGCCTGGAAAACGAAGAACTTCTATTTTTGTTTTAAAGCTTTAAGAGAGGCCCTTTCAAAAGGAAATTCTAATAAGGTCTTTATACTTTTACTTCTAATAGTAGAGTTTAGTACTCAATCTTGGCTATATTACGTCTTGGTCTTTCCCTTTTTCGAGTCTTAACTTTCTTTTAGATAAACCTTAAAATAGAGAAGAGTTTAAGAAATTCTTGAGGTATAGGTTTTTCCTTTTAGTAAGGAAGCGGTCTAGGTTGTTTTTATGTGACTTAACTATTTGTATAGATGTATAGAATTTCTTAGTAAAGTATCTTAAGTCTAGAAATGAATTAGGAATCAAGTACAGGAGTTCTCTAAAGTAAGGCTTAAGCTACGGGCATTCTCAAGAAGGGTGGTATAGCTCTCAAGGCAGGTTTAGGTATATAGTTCATAACAAGAAGGAGCACTACAACTAAGAAGGTTAAGAACACCGGGATACAGAACAGAGAGGGGTTATTCTGAAGAGTCGCAAGCTTGCTCGAGATGAAGTTGTCAATATAAATGGAGGGAGCTCTTTACTTAGGAATTCCAGTTCAGGCTAGCGAGTTTCTTCTCTAGAAGGGGGACTTCCTTTGTTTTGTTCTATTTAGGATTTATTATCTTCAGGTTTTCCTTTATTAGAGTTATTACAAAAGGGGTATTAAGAGGGATATAATAGCTAAGAAGAATTGTATAGGATAAGGCTTGAACTCTTGTATTTTTTTTATAGCTATGAGTAAATTAAGTCATAAGAAGTTGTAGG
This sequence comes from Pelargonium myrrhifolium, assembly GCA_036897405.1. Classification (NCBI taxonomy): domain Eukaryota; kingdom Viridiplantae; phylum Streptophyta; class Magnoliopsida; order Geraniales; family Geraniaceae; genus Pelargonium; species Pelargonium myrrhifolium. The sequence continues at coordinate 57,411 of JAYMTK010000029.1, read as the reverse complement.
CTTTATGGATATATAGACTGTTTTAGCGGATACTCGCATGAAAGGGTTCAATCTGTAACTAGGAATGGTCAAAGCGGAAATTGTAATGATAGATTTTTACTGAGTAAGGAGGGATGTACCTTATAAGAATAAGAGAGTCCTTTTGAGAAGTAAGGCTTTTGGACTTAAGACTATTCTAATATAATATACCAAAAATGGATAATCTAAAGACCTTTAAGATTCCGTCATTTATTGTAAAGAATTCCTTTCTAGTACGAAACCCGGATTAACTATTCCTGAAAAGTATCACAAAAAAAATTCCTTTGTTCGGTGTATTTCCTATTCTCATTAATAAGTGTAATTCTAGACTATTCTCAAAAAATCCTACAATACCTAGTTATCGATGTATTATCAAGTAGAAAACCTATCCCTATTAAAGGTTGTATATAAATTCTGCATATACATAATTTCAATATCAAGTAAGCAGTAGCTCTGCCCCTACATTCTGATCTAGCTTAAAAAAGCTTTAACTAACAACAAGGAAAAACCTTCTATTTATATTTATAGGGAAATTCCTAGAGTATAATATTACTTTCTTCGAGGTCTTTTTTAGGGGATCTAGTACTCTTGTTTGAGAAAACCGAGCCTATAAAACCCAAGCAACCTCGGTCTCATGGAAGAGATCTTTCTGGACTGATCTAAATTTTAAAGAAAAGGAGTAATTCTTTATTCTATAGAGTAGCTTTTACAAGGTGTCGACCAAGAAATTTATAAAAAAACTATAAAGGATTTTTGTAGGGATACTTGAAAAAAGGGAACTCCCGTAAGCACCAGGTACTAATAAAAAGAATTCTTAGCAAGGAAAGGCCCCATAAAGCCCTTATAAAGCCCTTGGATAAATAGGTATCAAATATTCTCAGCTCTTTGGTCAGGTTTAGAAAGTAGGATTTAGTATAGCTAAAAAAGTAAAACTGCAAAACGTTTCCTTATTAATTACCCGTGTGAAAAACTTACTACTAAGATGAATCCTGGAGCTCCCTGAGCTGTTGTATAAATACAAAAACGCTTTGCTAGACATAGTAAGCCCTAAAATTACAATTTCTTGTTAAGGCAGGTTAGCTCCCATTTGTCTAAGTCTTCTGAGATATGTCCAGGGGTTTATCCTTAGAACTTCTCCGTTTTATTTGATGTAATTTTTATGGCCTAAGAGTCCGATACTATTATATAAATAAAGTGCTTTTAGATTCTTAGTTTCAAGTATCTTTTGGAAGTCTTTACAGGATTCTTAAAGGGGGTTAATTGCACCTGGAGTCTAATAGGTTTTTAACAGGATTTCATTTCCTAATATAACACAACTTCCCTGATCAGTCTTTTTAGGAGCCCTATTATTTGCTTTACTCGATACTTACAAAAAAGACCTTGCGGAATGCTTTAACGGGCTACCCCTACGATACTCAACCAACTAACAAGTAATATGTTTCCGGAGTTACAGTGTTTTCAAAGAGATAATGAAACCGTTGATGGTATATTGTATTAGATTTATGAATAGAAGAAAAGAAGCTCACTACGGAAGGTGTCTTGAGGCTTTTAGAAGCTCTTTGTCTCTCCCTTAACAATAACTAAAATTGCGATTTTACATTTCACAAAGGAAGGGTCCTTATTAAAAAAACTAAGTGTACTACTCACTTGACAAGCTTTAGATATTTTAGATAGATATAGTATCCCTAATCCAAAAATGGAAGCCTGTCAGTCAATATTAAATTAAAGCCCCACAAGAACTCCTTAGTAGTTTTATAACCCGAATATCTTTAAACTAGAATCTATCTCCTTGCGGACCCTTGTTATGTCATTTCTTCAGTAATCCCAGTCCAGAAGCCGCTTTTAGTGTTTCCCTAATTAAAAGAGTTTTTCGGAATAGGACGGGAGTACCTACTCGAAATTTTTATATTTACTCTATTCTAGAATTCCTAGTCAGACCCCTCTAAACAAAAACAATATACATCCTGATTTATAATACTCAAGGACACTTTTTGCGATTGTAAGAGGAGACCCCTGCAAAAAACTACCTAACACCCTTCATACCGAAGAAGAGAAAACTGCCTTTTTTATTCCTTAGAAGTCCTTTTGGGGTGTACTCTGTTCTAAACCTGTAATTTTGGCTTGGGGTCTCTAATTATAATCCCGAGACTTGGTAGGCTTTTTAGTCACCGTCTTTACACCCAGCTCTCTTGTTCGGAATTTTTGATTCTAAAAAAGAAAATTTTATATTAAGTGCTTGATGCTCTACCAATAAAAGGCTGTTGTATCTTGTTTAAAGGGCAAAAAGCTCTAATGCAATATTTAAACTCAATTTTACTTCTATTTACTTTTTTTTTCGAGATTTTTACAAATGAAAGGGATTCTATGCTTTGCTTTAAAGGGCTGTGGACTTTAAGAAATGGATAACATAACAAGCAAAAACCTCAAAAAGTTCTAGACTTCGGAACCCAAAAGAGAAAATGAAAATTCTGCCTCCTTTGCGTGCGCTAGAACCTACTTCAATATACTTTTACGGGGATTCCCCCTTACCTTAATATATATTTATCGTGGAGTTTCCTTTTTATTTCAACCTAAACTAGATACTAGCACTCTCCTTAAGAAGATACCTCTTAACATCCCAAACTAAAGTCCCAAGCCTATGCCTGCTCCAAAAAGCTTTTATGGCAATTACTTATAGATATATTTTTTCTTTATAAAACTAATCGTAGTTATAAGTTATAAAATACCCGTTAACCTATTATAAGATAAGGAGTCTTCCTATCCTAGTGTTAGCAGGTGTTCCTCTGTTTCCAAAGCGCACAAGAAGTCCCTTAAGTTTAAGTTAAGACTTTCACCCTTTTCAGCATCCTTGTTGAAAGGCACTAACTACCATTTAATTTAAGAGTATTCCCGGATAAAAACAGGTAGAGCTTTGTTGTAGTATTCCTTAGTCTTTTTTTAACACCAGTATCTGGTCCTTAAAAGCTTTAGCATAAAGGCAATTGAATTCGGGAATTAAGTTTAGCAATTAATGCCAGCTCCTTGGGCGCTTTTCTTTTCAATTAAGGTTTTTGTGCCCTAACCTAATCTTTATATATCTAGCTTTATTAGATTAGACCGAGGGTGGTAAGGGGCCCCAGAAAAGAACTAAAGAGTATGGTAAAAACTTTTTTAGAAAAAGCATTTGTAAAGTCTTGAGCCTTTCCCACAGTATATTCTAATTAACACTAGCTGTTTAACAAGTAAAGGAGTTAAGTACTATATATCTCAACTTCGGAAGTTTCATATGATATAGCGCATAGTCTATAAATTTCTTTGTCTTCTACCGTAGCCAATGTGTCCCTCCTTTATCTTTTTATTACTAGAAATTTCCGAGTAAAGTAAGTATTTCAATCTTTTTTGAGGTATACCGTGGGTTGAGTTGTTTCTTAATCTGAATATAGGATATTTTCTCTGAGTATCCGGTTTTTCTTGTTTCTTAAGAATTTTTAGAACTTACTACATAATAGGGTTGCCCGGGGCGTGTCTGTTACCTTTCTAGAAACCTGTTATCTGTTTTTTCGGAAGAATTCGGGGATTTTCACAAGTCCTTTTCTTTTAGTCTCAATTTTACTCAACAGAGCTCTTATTTGGTAAAATCTGGTTGTTATAATAAACGAGTAAATAAGATAGCCCCTGGATAAAAGTGGGACAGCTGTAGAGATAGCGAGAAGTTTTTGATAAAGAAAGTTCGGAGTAAATGTTTTATATAAATAAGTATCGGTTTACAGGGCAGGTTTTAAAGACATAGCAATATCTTATTTAAGGAGCGTGCAAACGCTAATTTTTTCGTAAAGGAAAAGGTATTTATTTTAAAAGTATACCTATTACTATAATATTAAAAAAAGCTTTCAATACTGTATTATCGGTGGCCCTTAATTCAATATTCAGTTTTCGAGAATATAAGAACCCAAGGAAGAAGTACACTAACCTACAAGTTTCCGTGAAATTTCGTTTTTGTACTGAGTGACTCGCCAAGGCATTCTTTAGAAGCCACCTTTCTTTTCAAGACAAATCTCGTACAGATATAGAGACAAGTAGATTTCAAAAACTTATTGAAGAAGGATCCCACTTGACTTGATAAAATTAGGAAAAGTACATCCGTGTAAGGAGTATATAAACCTAGCCTATATAAGCTGCCCCTATATTTGACATAGTAAAATAGCTCGTATTACCTACGGGCCTATTCCAACTAAACTTACAGGTTATAATAAAACTATAGACAAAGCCTTTAGTTCAGAACACTTAAGAAAAAATGACACAGTAAGAGTAACTCTAAAAAACTACTATCAGAAACTGACTGAACAAAGTCATTAAAATGTAAACTTATAAGATAAAGACCCAGCTTAATAGGAGTTTCCTGTACAAAATAAAGTTTTATTGACCCAAGTATAAAAAATTTTTAATACCCGCACCGCTCCCATATTTAATTAAGAAATTATCATAGTTAAACTCCAAAGCTGAAGTAAGGGTTGATACTAATTAAAACTCTTAGATTTATCAGATTTTGTACCCTCTCGAAAAGGGGGAATGTAATTAGTGGAAAGCCTAATTGTCATACGCGTTTCCTATTTAATTTAAAACTAGAAAAACCCCTTTGATATTCCTGTACTTTAGGGTAAGCTTCCTGGACGCCCTAGCACAAACTCTACAAAAAGGCCCCTCATTTATAGTAGCACCTTACAACGGATGTACCAAAACTAAAGTCTTGCCTAAAGTTATTCGTCGTTACAGCTTTTCCTATAGAATCCTCTTTATTTAGTTAATGTGCGGCCCCTAAGGGTTCTATATTCCTACTAGCAATTATGGGGTCTTACTTTCTTCAAGTGCGGGCTTTGAGAATCTAAGATTTCCCGCGGATTACGAATCGGTTTACAGTTAACTCTGATCAAGCATCCTAAGAACGACCCAGGCTATCCTCACAAAAAACGAAGGATTTTCAGTTCAGGGGAGTGTTATAAAACTATATAAAAAGCATTTAGGCCTTAACCGGGAGACCCTTTCCTCTAAGGGGTACTCTGACAGACAATAACTGACAGGAAAAATAAATATACTCGGAATCCCGTGTTTCCTTGCCCAGATTAAAAAAATAAAGATGAATGATAATAAAGGAAACCTTATTGTATACAGGGGCCTCTCTTTAAGTATTAGTGAAAACACGTATCCTGGGTATAATTCGAAGTAGCTCGTATTAAGCTATCTAAGTCTTTTTGGTTGGAAAGAAAAAGTGCCCTTATTAAAACCAAGTAATCGGGTTTTTGAACCGAGAGCACCTTAATTTAGGTTGTATAAGTCAAGGAAGATTTAAATCTCGAATAACAATCAGAATAGGACTAAAAAAACTTTCCTAATAAGTGAATAATCATAGTTAAAACAACCCTTGTACATATTTATTTTTATAGATCTAGACCCATGATTCACTCAAATCCATCTTGAAGTAATAGAAAGGTTAGAAGACTCCCCTTAACAAGGACTCTCATCTCATAGGTGTAGTACTTGACTTAGTAAATTAGCATCACTTTCGGTTTTGTATGAGACTCCCAAGTATAGAAGACCCTACAAAATGGACTCTTGTGATAGGACTTACTTCACTAAATTCTAGTGAAACGCCTTTCACGAGGTAGTTTTTGAACTTTGGATCCTGTAGTTTCTCTCCACTTTATTATAATTTCTAAGAATTAAGGATAGCAGTTGCTTCGCTTAGTTATAACTAAGAATATTTTTTTTTGGTAAGCTATTGTAAACTCATAGGGATATTTTACTGAAAGAGTATCATTTAACAAATTCTGTAGAGGGCATTCCATGAACTCAAGTTTATTGCATAGAGATAGTATAGTTTTTAATTGTCGTCACTCCACAAACGAGCTAATGCCAAAAAGGGTTTCTTACAAAGGGTACATAATTTTGAAAGCTACCTCTACTCCTTAAAAACCTATTAAGATAAATAAGACTCTTTGGAAAAAAGTGAAAGGATTACGACTTGTCTGTTATCTTTATGCTGTGGAATTCAATAACGGATCCTCTTAATTCTTCCAAAAAAGTCTGAACTGAGCTCTGAGTTAAGCCTGTAAATAAAAATATCGTAACGTTAAAATGTTAACTAATGGAACTGCGGTATTCGAAACCATGATTTAAAAACTTTTTAATATGTAAAGCTCTTGCCAGAAATTCCTATCTAAATTTTTTGGTTACTGAACTCTGGTTAATCTATAGGAGAAAAAACTTCTCTTATTTCTATATTCACGAAAGTACCTGGCCAAAGAAAAAAGGAAAGGTCAACTACCACGCGGAACCTTTTACACCACAATAAATAGAATCACTTTACTCCCAGGCTTTGGGCAGTTTCAATTTCAAAGGGAAGTGTAACTTTCCTAACTTGTTGCTTTTTGAACCAAATTAAGGGCTTCTACTGTCTGGTTTATCAGGACCCTTTCTATTTCAACACTCGAAAATGAATCTGAAATTAGATTTAGCAATTAGTTATGTTCTCTTTTGAGATTCCTTTGTACTTTTTTGCTCCGAAGCAGGCGTAAACAAGGTCTAAAAATAGGAATATATGGGTAAGGTTAGGTAGGACTCTATGTCATACTAAGAAGTTTTGCAGTTAAAAAAGTGTGGAGGTTTACCGTTTTGATTAAAGGGCTACTTTTGAAAATTCTTCAAGGAGCTATCGGAGTACTGGATAAGATTATACTTAGTTTTTATAACCAACGCATTAACCACAGCTGGACTTAGTAAAATCTAAAAATTAAGAGCCTTTGCCTAGTATAAACAAGGAAATACGTGAACTTTTAAAAGAATATCCTCTCCTCCAAGATAAAACGTCTCAAAAACAAGTTATAGTGACAGTACAAATTCTTGGGCAGGACCCCCCTTAAATAGGTATGAATTGAATTACATATTCGAGTTCGAGGATCTATCCCATCTTCAGACTTAAGAAAAAGATATAACCCTTTGAACTTCCCCTTTTTTTGCTGGACATTCTTCTGTTACTATACTTTGGTATCAATATGTAATTTGAGTTTTTATTTTTAACCAGTATAAGCGACAATCTGGGGTGTGCCGTGCTAATAAGGACTAAACAGAGCGTCTCTTGCTTAGTACAAATCTTTTATTCTGGCAAGCTGAACTAAAGGAATACCACAGGGTTTCCATACAAGTTGCTAGTTTACAAGTTTCACTAGCAAGAGCAGGCCGGACCCTATCCTAACTATGCTACAATTCCCTAGATTTTAGTAAGGACTCGCTGCGGCTTCAATTAAATTATGGTATCAAATACTATTAACACCAGTCGTGTTAAGAACTTCTAGAAGTAAGCTTTGTTGACAAGAGTTCAAATCTAACTACCTGTTTCTAATATACTCGTAAGAAGTTTCAACTCGCTTCGAAAACCTACTATTAAAATAAAAAGCATATACTAGAGGGTAAGATTTCTATGGAGTGGTTGCTTAATTATTTTCATTATTAAGTCTTATCCTGTTTATAGCCCGCAAACCCTATGGTTAGCTCTTACGAATCCTTTAGATTTCAAAGCACCTTAGTAGATCTATGACGGAATATTTCTTTAATCAAGGGTTCCCGCCCTGTATACAAATTTACTTTTTAGTTACTAATCGGTCGATTAAGGATTAAGCCTAGCGGCAATTAGTACAAAAGCAAGTATATTGACCAAGCCCTAGGATCTTTCAGTTAGGATTTTTGGATTCTATACTCCTAAGCTTCTATCCTTAATACTAAGTAAGAAAGGCTCAATCATTGCTAGAAGGAGGCAGCCCCAAATAAAGGTTCTACTTATTTAGTGAGCATCCTGTTCAAGAATTTACTACTTTCAGAAGAATGAGAACAGGGAGAGGGGAGAAATTTAAGTAAAGCTACAGACCTATGCCAAATTTTTTTAATTCCTGCTCTAGTTTTAGTTTTAATTAACATTAGTAAGGGAATCCTAATGAGGCAGTGCTGTGAAGATACTGTATATATTCCTTTTCTACTAAATCTTTTTTGTATTCCCAGTTTTCCGGGAATAGTTTACTTTAGAGTCGAATTTTTCTGTTATCTCTCTTTTCTTAAGGAGCCCTTATAACTACGAAATAGAGTTACTCGCAGCAAGACAAATGGATTACTTTCTAATTGAATTTAAGTTGAAAGCGGAATCCCTTAATACCACGCACGAGTTATAAAATAGGAAAAATCTTTTGTAGAGCGTTTGTTAAGTCTTTCTCTCTGGGTTATAAAAAGGGCCTTATTACACTCACACTTGATCAGATAAGAAAATAGGCTTCACTTCTCTACCTCTAATTGCAGTTGCCCTTACCACAAGAATCCCCTTGGCCTTCCCTGGTGTAACTAGAACGAGAGCAGAAAGAAAGCAGCTTTCCTCTTTATTAAGAGTTCTTCCTTATTCTTTAGGACTTTACACTCTTCCTTCCGGATATAGCTGTAATGTTACTCCGTATCTTTTGGTACTTAGTACCCGCCTTAATAATACCTATCCCAATATCTTTTCTATATTTACTCAATTTATTCACTTTACTCCGAAATAGGAACCTCTGTAAACCAGGAAACACAAAAGCAAGCTGCTTACTTAGTTACCCATCCCTTAAAAAGCTATTACCGGCAGCAGCATACCCTGATTCTTACTCATACTTACTTATGCTAACCCAGCCACTAGCACTAGAAGAGATACCCGCTTTGTTTAGATAAGCCCCCCTTAAACTCTGTTATTTACTTCGTTAACGGGATCCCGTAAGATAAGGAGAAACCTGAGCCTTACCTTATTTCTCTCTAAAAAGAACTCATTTCCTTAGATTTATCGACCTTTTACTAGATTGGAGGAGTAGGGGATGTGAAAACGGAAGAAATAGGGCTTTAAGATTTCCGGTACCAACCCTTAGTGCATAGAACTCTCTATTTGAAATTGAAGGAAACCCCTAGGTTCTATCACTAACTCATTACTAAAGGAATCTCAGAACAAACTGACTTGCTTGTCTTGTAAAAGATCTTCTGCTCAAGAGGATCTCTTCCTTTAGTTTAGGTTTCAAGATAGCGCGTAACCTTAGCTCTTCCAAAAACCTAAGTTCTCCTAAATTTTTATAAGGGCATCCTCCAGACTAAAGACTACTCGACTTAAACAAGAGCCTTTTTAGATAACTTAGACTCCTCTCTCTCGTAAAAACTATATATCCACATTAGTTGAAACTTTCTTGAATTAGCCTCTCAAGCAGCTGGACTAAATGATTTCTAGACTTCGCTTAGTGGAAGCGCATTCATTGCTTTAGCTATCTTATTTCTGAGCCTCTTTAAACCAGAATACAAGAGTTCAAGTCCTATACACTTACACTAAAAGACAGTACCTCTAAAGCTTCTGTTACCTTTTAAAAAACCCTAGCTTGGGTTAGAATTAGCCCCTTTTATTACCTATAATTAGAATCCCACTTAAGCTTAAGTGGGTAGGATATTTATATTAAAATATTAAAGAGAAGCCCTTTCTAGAAGCTCTGAGCATACCTTTTTTATCTACTATCTACGAATTTTTAAAACTGTTTGTAGGTCCCCTTGCACGTGTTTTAGCATGGGGTTGAGGTGCCTTTTACAGAGGTTTTTTGTTTTCTCCATAGAGACCCTTTAGTCGGGAGTTGCTAATCGAAGCAATTTACTGAAATAAAGGACTGCGGAAAGCTTTTTCTAACGGGATATACCGGAACTAGGTCCTGTTTAACACAAACAAAGACGGAGGCCCAATTAAGATCTAACTTGTGCCCACAGCAAAGCGTAGAAAAAGAAATTTTAGAGTATCTTTAGTATTTACAGGTTAAGGAAGAATTTTAGAAAAGTATACAAAGTAGACACTCAACCCAATAACCCTTAAGAACTCCCCAGGCTTTTCCCAGCCGGATATAGTATATAACTATAACGAGAATTTTCTAGAGAAAGCCCTATTTTCAGGCTTACACTAACGGACTATTAGAATCTTTTCTACTAGAACCTACCGATTTTAAAGAGCGGTCCTCCGGGTTACTCCCCCCCTTTTTTGAAGTATAATAAAAGCACTCCCAGCATATACTTTTAGAGAAACTTTGAGAAATAAAATAAATAGTAAAGAAACTCAGTATAACTTTTATTAAAGGAAAACCTTCTAAAACTCTTTTACTTTATACTAAGGAACCCCTAACTTTGACTCAAAGGATTTACAATAGTACAAGGCGCTCTAAGGTTGCCTGAAATTCCTGTAAAAGCGACTTTTCCTTTTAAATATAATAAAGAAGAGAATTACAAAAGCTTCCTCTTAGATATAGGAGCCAAGAACCTAGAGTTTCTTCTTAAAATTAAAAAATGAAGAAAGAAAATGTGTAACTCCTCAAAAACTGACAAAAGGCGGTATAAAAAGAGCTGAAGAAAGAGGAGTTCCTTTAAGCCCTTAAAAGCTCTTGTTACTTACACTTGATTCAGAAAGAAAAGATAAGAAAAAGCACTTTACTGGTATAATGTATTAGCTTTTAGGTCTCTACTGCCTTTACTATTAAAAAATTTCTTTGACTTTCCTTGCTTTTCAAGGAGAGTATAAAGTAGCCATTATCCTATTTAAACTTTAAGAGAGCTCCCTGTTAATGGACTGCCCTTATTTTTAATTGTTAAACCCTTTTCTTTTAAAGCTGCCTTACGAACACAGGAAAGGAGGAGCTCTTTGTTAATAAGTTTTCCTTGTTCTTTTGTTAGTATACAGTATTGTTATATAGTAGTTCTATTAGTATTAAGGTATATTTCCTCTTTTTGCTTTCGACCTTCTCAAAGAAATTCATGCTTTTAATTTAAATTAGGAGTCGGAAATTACGAGAACCCAAATACTTTTATAATAGAGACAGGTGCGCTATCTTGTAACTAGGCAATTACCTAAACTAAAAAGAGTACTCAGTTTCTTTATGAGTTTCCGTAAAAGTTACTTACTTCTTAGGAATAAAACTTAATAAAGAATAACAAAGTAAGGAGTTTAGTGAATAGGTTTTTAGCTTAAATAGAAGGGGTAGTCCCGGTTAAATGAAAGATGTATGACTTAAATTAAGTATACTTATTAATTTAATAATAGCTATAGATTAGGTTTCTTTGCTACCTTATATCTTAGTAAAGAAAAGTATAGGCAATTCCCTTGCACTGAATGGTAAGCTCACCTTTTCTTTTTTTATAGAAAAAAATAGATAGATTTAGGATCCCTTTTTACGGGTATTGACTTCAGTATAAAAGCTTTCATATATAATTTTAAAGTATGGTTTTAGGAATTTCCTTTCATAATATAATATATGGTGATTTCCAGAATAGAAAATAGAGCTTAATTAAATAGTTAGAGTACTATACGAGTATCCTTCTTTATTAAGCTCAATAGTTTCTTAATAGTCTTGGGAATAGTATAGGTTCTAAGGGAAATAGAAAGGAGTTGTACTTTAAGAGTTTCGGTAAGAGGTTTGGTTGCGGTAATCTTAAGTAATAGGAGTTTTTCTAAATTAGATCATAAGAAAGGAAATCTTATAAATATTACCTTACAACCAAAACTTTCCTCTAGTTTTGAGAATGTCGACCTATATCTTTTTTTACAGTCATATTATGTAACATATTATAGTATAGGGTAAAGGATAATTGCTTTACTTATTTTATTAAAAAGGGGACTCCAAAAAGGTAGTTTGACTAACGAGTATATTTTGGAAAATGAAGGGGTCGTTGATAGCTATATGCTAGCCAAGGTGATTGAGAGATTTAAGTTTTCTATTTATCTTTCCTAACATATAACCAAATTTGCTAAACTGAGTACTGTTAACATTTTTCTTAACTAAATCCTTTAAACTAAATCAAATAGATAGCTTGCCTTAGGGAGTCCTTTACAAGTATTACGCAATACTTTTTCAAAACAATGAATCACTAACTAATAAATTTCTTGAAATCCTTAATTTGTAGAGGCGGGGGAATTTCTCGTAGTTTTAAGGCATGAAATAAAGGAAATAAAGATATCTTACAAAACAGAACTAAGAGGAGGCCCCTAGTATAGACCTTTTAGAATACAACTAAAGCCTGTAGCACTCAATCCGCCGAGTATTTTACTTCCGTGTATTGCGATAATTGATATACTAATAATGCGTGGCACCTAATTCATAATATAAAGGACCTTGTTTTGAGCGCGGGGACTCCGTTACGAAAAAAAAGTTCTTTCTAAAAGTTAAAGAAATACATATAAACCTATCCAAGGCATTGCCTGTCTCTAAAAAAGGCTCTCCCCTAAAACTCATGAATAAGAAGGTTTGTACTGAAAATAGTATATCGATTCCGTTTCCTCTTAAATTTCTCTTCTTTATAATGTTTAACTCATAAAAATCTAAGAGGGTAATCTCCTTTTTGTATTAAGATACGCCCTCACCAACTTGACCGGTATGCAGTTTAAAAGAGCCCTGGCTAAGTTCAGGATAATTTGAGTAAGTAAAGCAAAGAGCAAGCTTTAGTTCTAATACTACAAATATAGTTAAATCCTATGATTACCGTTATCCTTAAGCAGGAGAAATTCAATCTTGAAAGATCCTATTTTTGCATGAAGTAAAGAATATACTAAATAACTTTTATGTATGCTGAGGGAAGGGAAATTCCTAGCTATAAACAAATAGTACGCATACGTTTCTTTAGAGAATACCCGGGTTGGATCTTTCATTTAGAATGTATTAATCCTGTATTTATTGACTCCTTGGATTTGACTGACAAGAGTGCGTGCTGGAACCTCCCCATGGGCAAGCAGAGTACTTTTGTTTCAAAGGAGTATTATCCCATATCTATAAAAGTAACTAGGAAGAGTCTCGCCCCAGTATCTCAAACAAGTTTGTTATAGACGCTGTAATACGGAAATTGCTATCAAGAAAGACCTTATTAAATAATAGTTACTATTAAGGTGGTATAAAAATAATGCCGAGTCCTCTAAATCGAAGTAAGGAAATTTTCTATTACTTTGGCATAAATCAACACCTTTTTATTTAGTTAACTTTTTTTTTCAAGGGCGCCCCTTCTCTCTCAATCTTATATTCTAACAGTACCTATAACTTACTACTTTTTGTTTTTTGCTTTACCTAATTTGGATATTTCAAATAGAATTCGAACTGTTGACTAAAAGAGAGACCCAATATATAACAAAAATATCTAAAACAGGCTATCTCAAGCGGAAAGGTAAAACGGCGAACCTTACTAATGATAAAAAAAGGAAAAGTTTTCGGAAGAACAGTTCACAAGATTGTGTTGAGGGGACTCTCTAAAGAAATTATAACACATAAAAATAACAGAACGTAGCCTTTTTGTGACTTAAGTCGAGATAGTAAGTTTTAATTCCAGCTGTTTTTTACTCGTTTTAGTTAAAAATTCCAGATAAAGTACAAAATTTAAGTTATGGGATTCTAGACTCTCCAACAAAAAATTTTTTAAGAAAAAGTCTTTATTCTGCCACGTTAACAGAATATCTCAGAATAGACTACAAAGAGATTGGGTTTACAAACACAGGATCCTTTAGGTATTAAAAGGGGAATCCTGGTTATAAGCAAGAAACCCTACTCTTAATAACGTCTAAAATCTACTAGATATTCCCAATGCTTTTCAGATCAGAGTAGTAAGAAAGTCTCAAAAAAGAATCAACTAGAGCGCAACAGACAAGGGCACCCAGAACAGGAACAATAAACTCAAATTCACATAAAACCGCGAGAAGTTCCTTTCAATTAGAACTATACTCGATCCGTTTTTCTTCAGGTCAACCTAACAACTATCTGAACCCAAATCAAGGGTACCCAACTGCGGAAACTTATAGTAACTAAAATGGGCTCGAGCAAAGAGGCTTACTTTCAATGAATCTCGGAAGGGAGGCTCGGGAAAAAGTTTATATAAAAGTAGAACTGCTAATCCCAGGGAAATTTAGGTAAAATGCCGCTTAAGTGTAGAATTAAGAATTCCGTTGCGTTATTCCTTTCTGAGGTAACAGGGGAGAGAATATTGTGGGTTAAAACGCATGATAAAGGGTCTCGCAGAAGGTTTTGGAATTTATTCAATATAAAAATACAAAAGAGTACGGATAATCCTTACGCAAAAAGAATGAAGGAGCTGGCTCGCTACAGTACGTCTTAAAAACCCCTAGTAAGGGGTGCCTTGTACTTCCAGAAATAAGGACAAATTTGAGGCTCCAGACACAAAAAAAGAAATTTAAGGGTACTCTTTAGATTTAGACAGCTTACCGTTAAACTAGTTTTTCTTACCCTTAAAAAGTCCAAGGTTTAGCTATAGTTTGTTTTCAGGAGGGAATTCCTTTATTTTAGGTAATCCAGTATGAGATAATAGAGGCAATATTTAGGAATTCAGTGAGGCATTCTTCGAGATCGAAATAGGATACATTTAAGCCCAGCTCCCGGAGGAGTATATAAGATAGGGGCTTTCCTTATGGCCTTATGGTGAGAGGCGCTAATTAAAATTGACGGCACGGAATCCTTTGTTTGGATTCAATAACTGGACAGTATTGTGTTTTTAATTAAAAAGAGCCCTATCTTTGTCATGGAATTTGAAAAGGCCCGCACAGCGCGTATACCTTGTATAAAAAGGCTTTGTAAAAGTTAAGTCAAACCGAGGCTGGATTTTTTGGAGGGGATTACAGATGGATATCCTTTTGGGTTTGGGGGAGAACTCTTGGCTTTCTTTTGAGCTGAGTTAAGGTGGTTTATCTAATTTTTGCATTCATACAAGCGCTGTGTAATAGTATATAAAATTATATGCATTTTTGGTACCTTATTCAGAAAAGGAAGCCGGACTTTAGTTATTTTCTCGCTAGGAGCTCTATTTTGTACTTCATATTTCGTCCTAACAGAAAGATATTTTAATAATAAAGAGTCATTTTACTTTCCGTTTTCTGTAACCTATCAGACTTAGCTAAGATATAGAACTCCTTTTGAAATTTTTTTCTTTTTTCTACTTTGACAAGTACAAACTTTTGAGTTTGAGACCTACTTTATCTTGAATAGTAATGTTGAGGAGAATGGGGGTACTGCTGTGGTGAAGGCCTAATTTGGACAGTCAGGGACCTTATTTTAATAAGTCTTTATTCGTATTAATTAAGACCCACCTCTCTATCTAGAAGGATACGGAAGGTATTAACAAAAATTTATGCCAAAAAAAACTGGGCAGAAAGTCTTGAGCTCTAGAACTTCCACTATATACTAGATACTAATTTGAAAGGGGTTTTGCTTATACCGGTTTCGCGTGATTGAAAAAGGGGAGTAAATTGCACAATTAGAACTTTACGCAATCAATTGAGAACTAGGATAACCAAAAAAATGAAAATCTATACGAGCAGAACCTGAGTTAATTATTGCCGTGAATTCCTTAACAACTCTGAAAAAGCTCTTTCTTAAGGATTCTTCTCATACTAGCGGGGTTAACTAAAATACTTAAAAGGACCCCTATAGAATTTAGCTGCCATGAGAACTCCTTTATCCCAGTAACTCCTCTCCTGCACAAGACTTAAGGAATTATAGAGAACCTCTTTGTACGAAGGTATCTCTGATTTAGGAAAAACTTTAAATGAATTTATACAGGCTATAAACTCATAAGATAATACCTGTCAGAATCTCAAAGTATACGGATTCCCGGTCTACTATAATTTACTAAGTGTTTGAACTAAAGACCCCCAAAAAGAAAAGCCTCTTTACAAGTAAGGGCTTTGAAGCCTCTAAAAAGAAAGTAAAAAGACTATAACCTAATGACCCCTAGCGGATTTACTTAAACTTAAATAGAGTGTTTTAATTGAAAGCTTTTTTATCTTATAGATACTCATATTATCCTTTTATAGAACAAAAGATATGGTTCTAGCTGAAAAATTTTTTATTAGGTTGTAGAAAACTCAACAAGGAAAGGTACTCATAACAAAAGGGTTTTTTAGAGGATTCCTTATAGGTTTAACAAGCCTCTACAGTAGATCTTTTTATTTATCAGCATACGGAGCTTTCTAGGTTTTGCTACGATTTTGCAGGGTCTAGGGCATTGGCTTTAGGCTTAGGTATAAAGCCGTAATAGTTAGAGTTCAATTCTTCTTGTGTTGGGGAACAAACAATGGAGTCTTTTTTACTTCCTCTATCATCGAGGTACACCCTCCCAGGTTTCTGTAAAGCTAATATTTTAGTCTACTTAACTTTATATTCACTTTGTACACCAGCACGTCGCATAAAAGGAATTCAAGAGGTAACTTTATTTCGCTAAACTTTATCAAAAAGCTATGCACTAGGGGAACCCCTGACACGACATACAATCTAAGAAAACCACGGATACCCCTACAAATGGAAAAACTTTTAGTACAAAAAAAATATTTACCAGTCCAAGGTATAAGAAATCCGGGAGTCAGGTGGATTAATCAACTCGAATGCTGAAGAGTCCCTACACTCTCTTGTACCGAAAACTTTATTATTCTTATTTCAAAGTTAAGTTTTCTAATAGGGAATATAAAAGTAAGCCCCTGCTAGCGTGTCAGAGCTTTCGTATAACTTTTCGTGTAAGGAGCCCTTAAACAATTCTAAAAGCACCTCTCTTCTATAACACTTGCTTTTTTGTAACAAGGGAACCTCTTGCTTTAGCAGCCCTGTTTCCAACTTAAGGCGACTCGCCTGCAAAAGAAAACTCTTCCAGGCTTTCCTGGCATTACTAACTTAAGAGTTTAGCCCTACATTCTCCTATTCCTAAAAGTCAAAGTCCTTTTTCCGTAAATTGAAGGCAACTTAAAGCCTTTTATTGTTGTTGGTTAAAAGGTATCCTGGTATAATAAAGACTATAAAAAGGACCTCCTATCTAGTAACTATAATAAAGCGCTAGGGTAATAGAACTGCAATACTATACTTTAGAATATTCTTTATTACTTATTACTATAGTACAAAACCCCCTACCAATAAGATAAGATAGCTAAGACCTAAAAGAAAGCTATGATACAAATACAGAGTAAGGTATTAAGATTCATTTTGTATAGAGGGAATTTTAATTACAAGTTTTAGGCTTTTATAAAGGATTAATCTAAGTTGAAAAAGCTTACTGAGTTTAGGTTTACAAGGTATAACGGGGAATTCCTTCACTTATTGCTGCTCCTGTATTCGGGTTAAAGTGAATGAGTTTCTGGCAAAGAGAGTCAGTAGATTTAGAACCTGTTGCGTCAGCGGCTTTCTTTCACGGATCGAGGAATTTGTAACTAGAGTTTTTACTGGATTCCTGGTCTGAAGAGTTAAAAGGGATTTTGGACCGGGATTCTATTCTAGTTGCTTTACTCGATCAAGGGTTTTTGAGAACTAATCTGAGAGGTTTTCTTAAGTTTTAGATATTTATTTGGAAAAACTTTTAGGACTATTACTTATCTACCAGACACAAGGTAACTCACTCCGGGTATCCTTTAAATTTAGAAGTAAACCTTGAAAACTCTGATAACACTAAAAGGAGGGACAATAGAGGACTTCTCAAAAAGCTTATAACTAAAATCAAGTTTTATTCATGCGATATTATAGTATTCCTTAGGCCCAACCGGGCTCCTCTATTAATTTTATCCCTATTAACTTTACTTTTATTAAATGAACAGAGCTCTGGTTCAAGAAAACGCCGGACTCTAGATATATTTTGTTGATACCAAACCCGATTTTTGAACTTTCCGCTACAAAGGAATCTCTTGAGAGTGGATTGTCCACCGTTTACTATTCAAAATTCAAATCAATCTTGAAAAGCTCGAGGGTTTGCTTGCTCTGAAGTTAGTTTATTAATTACTGTATACTCTTGTTCGTTTATCTAGAGCTGCTTTCTCATATATACTGAAAATAAGCATAACTATATAGAATAGATGCCCGATTATACATCTATTAGTGACTCCTAAACTAAAGACTTTCCGGAATTGTCAAAGGTAAGTCATAATTCCGCATATTTTGTGGCATGAGGGATCCGCCAAGTTCTTATTAGTAAGTTATATATTAAAGTAAAAAAAGTTATTTTTCTAGTAAAGCTCTGGGGTACCGGATAAACAAGGTCTGTCTTAAGATTTAAAGGAAGAGTTTATGTTAAAATAAGGCTATCCTCAATTAAGAAAGAGCCCCCTGCTATTGTTTGTAACACAAGGAAGAAGTTTCCTAAATTAGGTGTAAGTTACCCTTTATTAGCCTTATGCCCTCAAGAAATTCTACTAGAGTATTCTAAGAAAGACCTTGTAGTTTTTTTAGTGAAATAACGGCCCAAGCAAAGCAGGATATATATACGAAAATGACTCACTTATTCCTATTTTTTACGGGTTTCCCTTGCGAAAACTCTACGAAAAGAATTTCATTATAGCAAGGGCTGCACGGGCCAACCTTCTTACTTATATTATGGGTAACGCCCCAAATGTTAGTTGTTAGTTCAGAAAAGCGTCTGTTTCTTTTTTAGTATATCTTGAAAAGCCTGAAAAGAAATAAACAAAAACGAAAATTTCTTGTATTAGCTAAACTCTCTATCTATATTAAATAATAATTAGGAATAGTCTCTAACCAGGAACGCTTCTTCTCTAGGACCTCACTTATATATCCCCATTAAATTTATCAATCTGGATTATGTCTATGCGTATATAAGTACCAAAGGGGTTTGCTCTGAAGTCATATTTCACTATAAAAAACTCCAAGTAGGGCAAAACTTTAACTAAACCAAATCTCGTATTTGTAATAGAAATTTATAGGAGCTCTATTAGCATTAGTTAAGCTTCAGGGGCGTCTTAAAAAAATTCAGACGTAGCTACTTATTTGGAGTCCCATCAAAAAAATACTGGGATTTTTTAATTAAACTTTAATATGATTATTAAAAGGTTGATCCCTACAATCTCATACCTTAACAAGCCGTTATTTAATAGACTCCTTTTTGAGTTCGTACCTCTGTGTGATTTGCTATTTCTGTAAAGAGAAGGTTTTTATACTAATCCTTCTTAATGTATATTACTCTTGATGTTACTCCTTCCCAATACAATATAGATAATGGTAGAACCTCTTAAGGGCATGTTTTGCTAGCAAAGCCGTTTTTTATGAATTTACAAGATTTAAAGGAAAGGGGGCCTTATCAATTCTATTATATATACTGAACCTAATTTTTCTAAAAAATAAAGAATACTCGTTAAATCTGAAGCCTGCTTTAACTTCAGCCCGAAGAGATAAAATTAAAGCAGCTACTTAGAACTTAGATTTTGAAGTGTCAACCCCTATTGCCTTAGTAATCAAAAAAAGGGGGTCGATCCTTTTAAGAAATATAGAGGACCCTTATTAAGTAGAAAAATCTAGTGGAATGAAGCAAATCTCTCGCGTAACTCACTAAAAGGTTAGTAAACAGAAACACAATTTGCTATAACAAAGGCTCTTGAGTCCCCTAATGAGCATCCTAAACTATTTTCTTTGTCGCTCGATATGCCTAACATACTATGGCTTCCTAATAAAAACTTTGAAACTCAAGTAGTAATAAATGGAATCTCTATAACGAACAGGAACCCCTTTTTTGAAAATTGGAAAATGAATCCAGCTAAACAAGGATTCTGGTGAATCCCTTAGAAATAATAGGTGGATACCCTGTAAATCTAAGAGCTCCCTTTTCCGCTTTCCGCGAATCTTTGACCTATCTTATAAGGTAAGATAGGAAAAATATGGTTTTAGGAGTGTGCGCAGTCCTTCCCAAACTCTGCACGAGTTTTTCACCAGAGCTTAGAAGAATCCGGGTATTAAAAAAATGAGGGAAACTTCTTGGTTGGCTGATCCCTGTAAAATTGAAAAGAAAATAAGACTAAATTACAAGTTTTTGAGTTATATTACAATACCTTAAATTCACTAGATTTCTCGTTATCACTATAAAGTTAAAAGGGGTTTTCCCTGTCTTTATATACACTTCGAAAGGGAGCCCTTTAGCAGGTTTTTTAAGAATCCTTTGCTAAAAAGGGGATAGATATATCCTATAAAAAGGAAATTACGTATTCTAGAAATAAAATAGATCTGATTCCCGTTTTAAAGCGATAAAAACGCTTAAGGAATACCCTCGAAACTCTTTTGTACCGCCCAAGATTGTCCTGGACGTAGGATTTTCGTTTGTTTACCTTGCGATTTATCTTTTTATATTTAGCCGCTACCGATAAAATAAAATTCGGGTTTTTCCTTAGCGCTAACCGGGAAAACTCTCTTGAGAGATCCTCTCCCATTAAATAACAAGATTCACATTGAAAAACTCCTAAAATTCCTGGGATTTTTGCTTTTACCTGATTAAGCTAAAAGTTGAAACGGGTATAAAAAAGCTTATCTAGTGTATGTCTACTTTATCTAACTACTAACCTCGTGATTTTCTCTTTTATGTCTAGCCCTATAATTAAGGAAAAGTGCCCTTACGACCGTAAAGTGCTTTTGTCTACATCAGTGTACACCGCAGTTTCTATATCTTACATATTTAGTAGTTGATTGTACTTTAGAGGTTAGTAAAATATCCAAAATTTCCTGGAATGGCTTTGATTCCAGACTTTATAGGGAGTAATCTCTTTGTTTTGCTTTTGTAGCTAGGGCTTAAATTATAAAGTTTAGGCAATCCCCCAAAATACATTACAAATAGAATATGATAAGGGTTTCTAATCGGGTAACTCTTTGTTAAAATCAGCCACATTTCTTTTTTTATGTTATAAAGGAAAGGAGCAGAAGAAACTTAAAGTAATTCGTTTAACCCGGTAATTTTGGAGTCTCAAATATAACGGGTACAGAGGTTAGTTTCCTAACTACAAGAGAGGCCTTTTCCGTAAGGCCCCTTATCGAGGGCCTTTTGCCAAGAGTCAACCTTTTATTTATATCTCATAAAGGGCCCACCACTAAGCTAGAAACTTAGAAAATAGGGATTGTTCTATATAATTTAGGCCCTCTTTTCCTCTAGTTTCTGCAAGCTTTGAAGCCCTTGAGCGAAAGCCGGAGCACGCAAAAACCTCTCTAGTATACGCTCGGCTAAGAAGAAAGCCCTCCTCTAAATCAAATTATAAGAAAAAGAGAAAGCATGCGATTTTCATTTGCTCAATTCGCGAAATGGCGAGTACATTTTAAAAACAAGAAAATACCTGTATTAGTCAACTTCCAGGACAGTTCAAAAAAATAAGTAGACGTTTATTAAGGCGCTTTTGAGTACAATTCGTTTAAAGGGTCCCCCTTTGGCCTGTTACAGTACAGAAGATTCACTACTGGACCCTCTATTTGCCATGGTGCCTTTAATTTTAATTCTTTAAATTAGTATCTGGAAGAGCTCTATTCTATACCTTTGTTAAAAAAGAATTTCCTTACACCTTAGGTGTCTCTTAAAGTACTCGAGTATCTTTAGATTATATCTACTACTTTAGCAAAAGGGGGGCTTAAAGCAGGGACTAAAAAATTTAATTAAACAAATATACTAAAATCCGAGGTTCTATGAACGAGTATCCCAACACTCTTCCTAGTTGGGAACTTATAAAAAGGAGGGATGACTTCATATGTAATACGTAAAACATGGTATAGGTTGGATTGAAAAGTCAATACTTGTATAAACTCTCTTTATTTTAGTTAAAGAAAAGGGGTCTATAAAACTATTCTTCCTATAGGAATGCCATACACTTAATCCCTGGGAAAACTCCGGGGCCTGCCTCGAAAAAAATCTAATAACTAGCTTATAAGTACACCTTCAACACTGGCTGCTTAATTCTTTATCAAGTACGAATCCCACGGAAGTTTCTTGACTAACGTATTTCTTATCTTATACGGTATTCGGAAATTAAAGAATAACTCGTTTTAGAAACTTCAAATTTAAGTGAAAGTTACATGGTTTAGCTCATCTTTGGATTATTACAGCTTAAAGCTATAATATGCCTCCCTAAAGCAAAGGGAGAAAGGCTACAACCCCTTCCAAGGGCTTCTTTTCTTTATGTTGATTATAGTTTATTATTATAATATGGGGTTAAGCTCTTGACTAGGAAATTGGATTTCCCGTTACCTTATTAAGTTAAGGAATCCTCTCTTTTAGTAGAACCTTTTGCAGTAACACTTGGATTAGAAACCTTTTCCTCTTGTAGTATCGTTAGTAAGGAAATCTTTTGCTTTTTTAGGCTGTCCTAGTTATCACTTTCTGTTTTTTACTATTTATAGATAGATTATAGACCCCAGTTTCTTGTTAGGATTTCTTTGTGCAGATATACACAAGGGAAAGCACTCTATTTACAGTCACTTGTAGGATGCACAGCTGTATAACTCTTGGTTTAGTATTTATCGTATTCTATATAAAAAAGTCTTACAAGTAAAAGGAATCCATAACTATATTTAAAGACAGGAAATCTAAGGGATTCTATTCGTTGAAAAGCTAAGTACCGATTATGCGCTTACAAAAAGGAAGATTCTCTTTTTGAATCGTTTTTAGAAATTAGAAACCTGGGGCTCCTGAGATATCAAGACGGCAACTTTTATTAGATTAGAAGAGCGAGCGCTAGAATAGGATTTTCTTAAAAAGCTGGTAGTAATTTATAAAAAGGCAAGTGTTTTTATTCCTAATCTAGATATAGCCTGCCTAAAGTTTTTGGAGTAAACTTATATTTTATATTGATACCCTTTCCCTTTCACTAAGCCTCCCCGCTTCGATTCAGAGCGCTCCAAGCAAATACTTTTTGGATCGAGGATATTTAGATTACAAGTTTTAAACAAAAAGTAGAGTGATGAATAAACTAAGTTACTTCGAATCTTAAAATCACAGGGAATAAATAAAGTGCAAATTACAAACAAGGTAGGGAGTCCATGTCTAGGGCTTACTCGCTTTCTCTAGCCGCAAATAAGTTCCTAAAGTCTAAAAACTAAGGAGCTTTGTACTTAACCTAAAACAAAATTTTCCAGGTTAACACTCCTGAATTAGAATACTAAAAGTCATTTTTGACTCAAGCTTCTTCTCATAATAGAATATATCTGAAAACTTATACGTAAATATTGCTAAAGAGGCTCCCCTTAAAATAGAAGTAAATCCAGAGATATGGATAATTACTACAAACGAGAGCAGGGGTCTACCTAAAGGAAGCAAGGGGCGGGGGTATCCTGAGTTGAAAGAGTCCCAGAGAAACCTGTTTATGGTATGGTACACTTTGAAGAGGATGGGATTCTGTTACATAAAGACTCCTCTTGTACTCGACCTATCCTTATTAATTAAGCATAACAGTATAAAACTAAATTATAGAGAATGTAATAAATAATCAGCTTACTAAAAAGCAAGGGCCATAAGGACTAGAGGTCAATACAAGAAGAGTAAGACTTTAGGTTTCTTTCAGTTTTCTGTTATATAATCCAGAATTAGCCGCTAACTATACGGGTGGGTAGAGATATTTTTAGAAAAAAAAAGAGGAATAACCCTATAATAACAAAGGGCTTCTCGAGACAATGTATTTTTTTTTTACAAAGTATTCAGTCAAAGCACATAGGCGTCCTTGTTAAGTAAAGACTTTAATTAACCTTTTGAGGGGGATCTCAGGTAGTTCAAAAGCTTTCGAGATATGGGTAAACAAGTGTACTTTTAAAGGGGCTCTAAGCTAGAAAAAGGGTTCCTATACAAATAGTAAGTTTAGAGAGTTAAGAAAAAGAAAGTTACTTTGAATAAACAGTATTATTAGTAAAATTCTCAGGGAGTTTATTTCCTTATAAAAAGCTTCTTCCGAATTTGATGCCACTAAAGTATTTCCTGGGTTTGTACAGGGTCTTTTGGAGTTATAAGCCGAAGAGGTGAGAAAAATGTGTAGGAGTTGATAAAATATCGAAAAGCGAAGTGCGGCTATATTAAGTATATTTTTAAGATCTGTTCAAGTACAAGCTCTGCTAGAGTACTTCCTTAAGTCATAAAGGAATTTTTTAGAAAAATGCTTAATTACCGAACTGAGGAGTATCCTATGTTGAAGTCTTGAGTAAGTTATAAGCTTGTTACTCACCCGACCCTTTGAAACTAAATTCCACGGAGTCCTCAAGAAAAAGTTTAATAATGGGTTTGTTTCCATAGTAATGAAAGTCAAGTGATAAATATAAGTAAGAGAGATTAAAGAGAAGGTTATAATAAAGAAGTATTTTCTATTTCTTGATTTTATGAATCAAATTTATAAGAAAAGGAAGAAATTTAATAGTTTAAATAGTATGGGCCCCTATTTCATTTTCATTAATACTTCATAGCTAATGCGTAGCTTATGTCTTACTTGTTTTAAGTAAAGCTTAATAGAAACTAGAAAAAGAGGGGCTAGTGCTCATAAATAAAGTTCTAATAAAAATTTACGCAAAGTTATTTTTAGGATTAAGTAGTGTTTATTGTAGAGATCTTAGTAGGGCCAATAACCCGCTTTAGTATTTTTTATATATGATATACCGGAGAACTCCTAAAAAAACTAGAAGTTGTCTATTTACCCCGTTATGAAGAAGATTGCTGTAATTAAGGAAAACGACAACTGCAATTTGAGTAGACGCTTTCCTCTATATATAAAAATCTATTTCTAAAAGAATTTTGACACACGTCAGTATATGCTTTTTAGACTCATTTCACATGCAG
The DNA here is from genome assembly GCA_036897405.1 of Pelargonium myrrhifolium. Lineage (NCBI taxonomy): Eukaryota > Viridiplantae > Streptophyta > Magnoliopsida > Geraniales > Geraniaceae > Pelargonium > Pelargonium myrrhifolium. The sequence continues at coordinate 32,802 of JAYMTK010000029.1, read as the reverse complement.
TTATATCTTTAAAATAAAATAAATGTGAATCCTCATCACACAATAATGACTACTCATCTGTTTAACTAGGATTTTTTCTATTAATAGGTTTTTGCAGGACCCTCCCTCTATGAATATTGTTTCAAAGAAACCCGATTCTGTATACTATGCGGGATTCTAATGAATCCGGTTTGCCCTTTTAATACACTTTCTATATTCTTAATAAAAAGCTATTCTTTTTCCCTTATTTGCTAAAAAAGCAAGTTTCTAAGTAAGGAGTCCTTCTTGAATGTTGGTAAAAAGGGCTGCATTCTAACTGTTCCAGGTGAAGCTTGGGCTAATGCGCGATCCTTCTCAGTATTCCAGATAGGCAGGGAAAAACGCTTGTTCAAGGACTTGGAATGCACGATTTTTATAGCAGTAATTTGGCTTAGTCATACATAAAGTTTTTTTAACGTGGTATAGCACCAGAAGGGCCTTAAAACGAGGCCTTTAGATATTTTTTTTCAATCTATAGCAAGAACTTCATTAGGTAAAAAGGTTTTAGTTAAGGGCTATCCTAAAGAAAAAGGGCCCCTTTATATTATAGCGGAGCTTGGTACTAAGGTACATGTTTGGATATTGCAAGTTTTATAAATCTTAGAATATAAATAAAGTATCCCTATATTTTACTAAAAGCTGTACTTACAGTTTGGCCGAAGAAAAGGCAGCCCTTTTATACTGGGATTTACTTTACGAAACTTGGGATAAAGATATCAACTCTTGGAACAAGTCCAACCAAAAGGAAAAATAAGGAATTTCCCTCTGATTTGCTCCCATACATCCTCTATAACTTGAGAACTGGTACAAAATTTTTTTAGGGGCTCTCCCTTATTTATTTCATACATGCTTATACTAGAATCTCAAAGTTTTATAAGAGTAATAAGGTACGCGAGTATTCCTCAACTATTTAGTATCTGCTAGGTTTCCAAAAGGACCTATACTGTGTATTCTTTATACGCGGGGAAAGTAGAGGGTTGCCCTTTGCAAAGAAAAAAGGAAAATCGTGCTTTAGAATTTGTATTTAAGGTTCCTATTAATAAAGTGAAAATACCTCCTCTTTTTGCTTTCTGTATTAGAAATTAGCTAGTGTTTCTGGTTTTAGACCCTTAGACTTTAAGGGTTAGGCAATCAAAAATAGGAAATTCTTGGGCTTAGTGTCTTTTTCTAGTGCTATACTTTAACACAGGTCCTCGGGGGCTTTATAATTTATAATGGAAAATCAAGTAAGTAATACAAGAGATCAAAAATTTTTTAATAACGAGTATTGGAGTTAGAGACGCGCTGGATTACGTACAAGAACTAAGTATTTTCCGAGAATATCTTTTTATTAAAAAGGAAAAGGTTCTTTAAGTTAAGTAAGGTACGAGACTTGAATTTAATGTGAGAGTGAGGCAGTCCTATTGTGACTCCTGTTCCCAAGTTTCTACTTTACTAAAACTAAATTAAGGATCCAAAACTCCTGGACTTTGCGCGTTCACCTATTTGTAAAATATCACGAACACTTTCCTCAAGGGGGCTTCACAAAGACTCAAGTTATTTATAGCTTTTTTGTAACCAATTCCTGCTGCTGAAGAGGGCCCGCAATCAAATTAAATAAAAAATTCCTTTAAGATTAGAGTTAACTTTTATATAATACTAGGGGAGAAGAAAAACCCTTACACGACGTCGAGGAACTTAGCAAAATTGCGTTTTAGAGAGTCCCTTGTTGTGACAAAAAAGTCTCGGATCCCCTTAGAGCAAATATCCTATGCCAATCCTCTGAAATAAGTAATGCCCCGCCTTGCCCTTTATGGTATGTGGACTAGCTTTCCTTTTTTGACCAAAAAGCAGCTTTGCAAGGATCTGTTTTTATATTCGTGTCTGTTGATAATTTCTGTAGGTAGCTGGCAATTTTGATTGTTAAAAGTATGCTTCTATTTATAAATATTCTATTATTTCATTTACAGTGTTTAGGCTTTAGTCCTATTGTCTTGGTGCTGCTAATTGTTTTCTCTCATTTAAAGTTTAAAGGGGCATCTTAGAAACCCCGGAGCATTTCTATTTTTTGTTTAAATAGGATTCTTCATATCAACATTGGGGGGGGTTTGGGGGGTTAGTCTTTGTTAGCCTTTCCGCTTTTAAGGGCGTCTGATAGACGAGTATGCTTAAAAAGTACCCCGTGGATAATCTTTAGTAGAGGAATATAACTAAATTCTACAGAAAACTTTACCTTAAACTAGAACAAATATATAGAATTGCGAGAGTCCTTATAGGTGTTAAGCCAAACTTAGAGTTTCGTAATTAAGTATTATCCTTTTCAGTCACATTTAGAGCACCAAAGTAGTAGTAAGATCTTCCAGAGCCATAAGCCGTTCCTCTTAAAACATGGGTAAAACTAAAATCCCCGAATTTGAGGGGCAACGCAAATTATCCAGGGGAAGTTTATACTTGTTTTGACTTATTAAGAGGGCTTAACCCATATGTAACTAAGACCCCCTAGGACACTTTGGCCAGGACTTTCTAACTTTACATAAGAGTAAAATCTATTGTGTTGTGAAACAGGCATAGGTAACTCCCCCTCCTTTCTCCTATTTTAGGAATCTTTTTCTTATACAATAACTAAGCTAAACGAAAGTGAGTTAATTCCAGTAAAAAAGGGCTCCCTAATAATATACCCCTACCAAATTACCTTGTATAAGCGCCTTCCGTGCCTTTAAATTATAATTTGAGTTTTCTAATAATTATGGCCCGTTAGTGATACTTGCTGTCTTTATTCCCAAAAACAAAGGGAGCTCTCAGATATACTAAAAATATTTTTCTTGCGACGGTTCTAGTGTTGGGTAAATATATGCATTATATAGAGCTAAACTACTTTTGTCACCTTCGAAGAAAGTAATACCGGATTCTTTTATAAATTGTTAACCCAGGATTATAGGGAAATTTTTGTAGATTAAAGTAATAGAAACCCAAAGGGGCTCTTGTATAAAGTAATTTAAGTCTAGATAGTAATATAAATATTACTCAGACTTTTCCATACGGGCCTTCTGTTATAAAGTATAAAGCGGGTACTTTATTAAGATAAAGAGTAGATCCCGGATAAAAATATTACTTACTTTTGATTCCTCATTAGCCATTAACCGAGAATTACCAAACTTCACCTTAAGTTCTTTTGACTATCCTATGCAAGACAATACGTCCTTTTTCTGCTTGTGTTTTAAGCCTTATACATCTTCTAACTCTAATTTGTGATTAAAATAAAATGAAAAGTTTCTGGCATTTGTTTGTTGTAATGACTCTAAATAACTAAACTAATAGGAAAGCTAGTTCTGAAAACATATTACGAGCGATACCCACAGTATAAAAATCAATACAAAGAAATAGAAAATCGAATAAGTGTCTCTTTACGGCTCCACTAACGAAGTTTAGCAAGCAAGAAATCCCTAAGCTTTTATTATAAAGAAAAAAAGGTGGCTAACCCTGTTGTTAACCAATTATTAAGTATTAAACTTGTGCATAAAGCGAGATTCCAGGAAAGGTTTCGTTTCCTATAAGAAAGGTTAGATATTTTTATTTACTTTTTCTACATTCTAAAATACTTGCTTAATAGTATTAGACGAGAAAAACCTAAGGACACCCACAAAAACTATATTATCTACAAAAATTCCCTTACCTGTTAACCTGCAGCAGAGAGCAAAAATATTGCTTATACTTATAAGGGGTGCTTTCTCTAGAAAAAATGACTTAGTTTTTATACCTTATAAATTAAAACTTGTAGTTACGATTTCCTTGATCAATGAAAAAGACTGTGATAGGCAAACTCCTGTACAAAAAATGAAACATAACATAAAAGAGTCAGAACCGCGGAAAAAATTAGAAATTTGACTCTAACTTAAAACTTAAAAGAATCCCTACAAGCAACTCAGTAATACGTATAACTTTTTAGACTTATCAAGGACTCTACTTTAATTCAATTTAGTTTCAGAATAGGTAAATAAAAAGTCAGGGACTCGAGGAAATCCCTAATATTTAATAGCATTTCAAGAATAGATACAGAAATCGTCTAGCAAAACTAAGCGAAAGGGAATGAAAGCTTATTATCAACAAGTTTTTCAGTAATCTACGGAGCTCCGACTCAACTAAGTGTTTAATACGCGGTTCCCGGCGAGCCCCGGTATGTATATTCCAAAAAGGTTGCTCTTGCTAATTAAAAAAATATAACTCGACTTATTTTAACTAAAGAAACCCCCCTTTACTGTCCGAGAATATGATAAGTACAGGAATACTCTTTAACTTAATTATATATAATAGGAGCGCCTGCTTTTTAGTATTCGGACGGGGTCTAAGTAGTACCAGCCCTTCGAGGAAACTCTTTTCAGTAAGTGCGGAAGGAAATTTACATAACTCAAGTTTGTACCCGGCTTTTTTACTTGAGTTAGACCCTTTATTTAAAGAAACTTTTTGTGGTCAGATCAATATAAATTACGGGCGTATTCACTATGTAAAAATTTAAATACCGAGCTATCCTTACAAATAATATAAGGGCACCCCCTGCCCCAAAAAGCAGGCTTATAAAAAGGCATTTTATATTGCATATCTTGAGCTAAGGAAACTCTGCCCTCAAGCTCCTGAAATATCTTGTAGAAAAAAAAGTAAGGATAACCCTCGAGTTGATTAGTAAACATTCCAGCTGCTTTTTTACAAGTATACTACAAAGAGAACTCTTAAGCAATTGCTTAAGACAAGGTTCTTTTCTTATTTGCTGTCAACCTAGGACCCGAACCCACCCCTAAAAAAAGGACCTCCCGAGCTTACAAGCCAAATAATACACATTAAAACGTTGCACTGAAAGAAGAAAAAGTATAAATTTCAAAATAGAGTAAGAGCGGCCCCTTATCCCTTATAGAGTACTGTTAATACTGGGGTCTTAGACAAATTGAGATAGGATCCTACTCTACCAAGTTTCCAAATTAATTACATACTAGCGGAGGTAAATATGTCAGTAAAACCCATTTCATTATCATTGTAAGAACTCCTTACGTTGAATTGTGCGCTTCAGTGATCATGGATTTTTGGCTGCTTTTCTATCCCGGGGTCTGTGTACTAAGTCCACTAAGGAATTTCACAACAAAAGAAGTTTCATGTTATTTGAATTTTTGCTTTCTTATACCTACTACTTTCTTAAAACTTAGAAGCTAGGTACGAGGAATTACTAGAATCTTTAGAGAACCCTTACCCTTAAAAAGCACTTATTTAAAACTTTAAACGTAAAGTACCGCGAGAGACCCTTTTTGATTCTGTTTAATTATCCTCTTAATTACTAAACTCCTAAAAATGAAATAGGAAAACTTATTAGACTTACACTCGATTCAGAACGACGGAAGAAAAGGAAATACTAATTCAACAGAATAACCCCTTATATTAAAGCTTATTAAATAAATCCTTAGGTTTCTTTTCCAGAGTACTTATATTCGCTATCAAAGAGACCCATAGAAAACCCACCGGATGCGGATTTCCTTGTATTAATAAAAACCACCAAGGAGCCTGCCCATTCCCCTTTTTATTAGTATTTTCGCTTGCTTTTATATATAATATTTATTAATATTCTTTATATAAAAAAGGAAAAACTAGTTCTAAAACTGCTTGACTTACTTAAATGATATGCTTGCTTTATTAGCCCTTGAAGACTAAAAAAACCTAATGAAAGAAAGTCTATCCTGCAAAGCGTTTGTACAAATTAGGTACTTTTAAGGTCACATAAACAAGATTTTACCCCCCCCTAGTATTACTCACTTCATAAGAAATTGAAGCTTCCAAAGAAACGACTAACTTGCTTGTCAAATACCTAGAGTTTATTCTCTAATTCATACAAAATAGTTCTGATTTTCTTTATTGTCTTAGATAGATTAGTCTTAAAAAAGGTATTCCTCCTGCTCTCCGTAGTTACTGACGTGAGAGGATACTAGTAGTAGTCCCTTTTTGTGATATCTATATCCATAAAGAATTCAACTTACCGGTAGGAATTAGAAAAAGCTATACGAAAATAGGATAAGCTGGCACTTATCAAAACAGCAGGGCAACAAGAGCAAGGTCCGCTAATTAAGTATTACCTCGAAATCTGGGAATTACCTTACAAGTGAAAACTTTACGGTACATTTTAGGACTACTCTAGAACAGGGTTATAGTCTTGTAGTTGTTTTATTTGGATTCTTACTTCTTTTTTAGTTTTATATAAACTATACTTTTAGTTCTTTGATGAACTTAGGCTTAGATTGTTAGGAGCTATATATCTTCGTTAGTAAGATAAAGAAAGGGTTTATATAATAGGGGAGTAAGGTTCACTCTATATGATATTAGATTATTCATTCACTAGGACACCAACAGCAGCAAAAACAGCTACTTCTTCTGCTTTCCTAGACTTCTTAGAGTTACTTGTTGCTTTGTATTCTGCCTTTTTGTTCTAGTGAAAAGTTTTACTTGTTATAGTTTTATATTATAGAAGATAGAAGGAGGATAATAAAGATAAGGAATAGGAATGTCTTATGGAGTTAGTGTACTGTACTATTGTATTTATTATATATTCCTCATATTGTATTAGTTTTATTAAGGGAAGGGATACATTCCTCAAAAGTCTTTATATTATAGTATTATAGTAGTAGAGGTAAGCTTGCTTATATAGTTATACAAGAAATTTATAGTACAACCCCTAAAAATAGGAAATGTAAAAAAACCTACCTTAATAACATTTTAGATAATAACTTTACTTTAGGGTTGTTCTAATTCATTCGTAAACAGTCTTACTTTTATCTTATACTACTTCTTTTATTCTTATGATTTCATTTTTATATTATCCTTTACAGGAAATTTTTAGAGGTACTCTTATTTCTTCTTTTACCTGTTTCTAGTGTAACCTGTTTAGGTCTGTAGAAAATATATTTAAGCCGGTATAATATGTAAAAATCGAGAGTCTAACCCCAGTTTTATAGCACAAAAAAAGTCTTCTTATTCTGGTAATTAATAGGGATTTGTTGTACTTAGTTCCTCTAGATTTATTAATTCTTTTCTTTCTTTACTAAACGGAGAGTTCCGCTAAGGTATTTAAAATAAAGTTAAGATTTCGTATTTGAAGTCGGCTAACTAATCTAAAAAAAAAGGAAGTATAAGCAAAAGAAAGGAAACCCGATATACTAGACGGTAGGTATCATCCGTGTTAGAATTTTATTAAAAAAGCCTTTTTAGTAATAAGGATTAAGGGCAGTTTTTTGGTTTAATCAAATTGGGGGGTTTCTGGGTTTTTATAAGCCCGGTTATGCAGAAGTGTAAGATCAAGAATCGAGGAGGACTCGCTTACAAATAAGCAGTTAGTTTAGTAGTGTATTTCTGTAGCTGGCAAGGTACTATACTTAGGTTCCTCTTTTTCTAGACTGAGTTAATTGTTAAGGGATTGTTGCAAGTATATCCTATGGGTATATAATTAAAAGGAAAGAGGAACCACTCTCTTTTTATTAAAAAATTTTTTTTTGAGGTATAATAGGGTAGGGTCTGAGTAGGGGTTACTCTGCCGAGTATATGCAAGCCCCAAGGGCCCTATAGGAAAGACTTGCGGCAGTACGCAGTTAAGGTTTATTTTGTAGATTCTACTCTTTTTGGAGCATTACTTTATTCTATAGTCCAGGAACAAAAACTAATTTCTTGTTTCTACTCAAGTATGATTACTCCTATTTAATGGAAGGGGGAGGGGGCTATACCCTATCACTACTTAAAAATATACTTCAAAATGAGACATTACCACACCACGAGTTTTTCTTTCTTGGGCTTCTTTCTATATTAGTCTTAGGGGTTACTATATACTTAGTAAAGTAAAAGAAACACTAGTTAAAATTAATAAAAGGGTCCTTTTTCAAATGAGTATTGAAGTTTTTCGTTTAGAAAATACAAAAACTCTTACAAAATAGGTAGTAGATAGTAAATTTTCTACTCAATAGAAAGAAGCAAAAAGCTTATCAACCCAAGCACTTAGGAGTGGAAGTAGCTAAATTTACAGATAATTTAGAATTAGTAATTACACGTGATAGCGCGCCCTTAAGGAAGCAGAGTTTTGTACAAACAAATGTTATTTTTATATTAGCCTCAAGCATCCCCTTAAACTGAAATATATTCATCCGTTTCAGCAATCTTGGGTAGCTTCGTCCCAAAAACGAGTATAAAAATATCTTCAAATAAAGAGGTGTTTATAAGTATCTTGAAGTTTCAATTTGTGAAGTACTACGTACCCGCTCTAAGGATCCCGTTGACAAGATAACAATAGGTATTACTTATTCTACTAAAAAGAGTCGTTTTCTCGATTCCGCACTAAAGGTAAGCTATAAGTACCAGAAGTACCAGTACCGAGTTTTTAATGATAAGTTAAAGGATGCCCCCAAAAGGGGCCTTTATATAATGCTTAACTTAAGCGATCCACTCTATCCGTAAATCCTTATTATTCCGATCTGAACTAAATTACCTTTTTATAACTGCAAGTGCCCTGTCATAATTAAATAACTTCCCATTGTCTCAAAGCACAGCTAGTACGAATATAAGATATTTTTGTTAATAATTTTGAGTTTAGAGCTCTTAAAACTGTACGAGACTTGTTATAAAGCTATAGTTTTATAAGAAGCGTGAGCAAAAACCTCTTCCCCAAAATCAAAAGTATTTTCAATCTAAATAGCTAGGACCCCCGGTAAGAAATACTTAAATACTTGGTTTGACAACAAGGTACCCCTCTTCACATGTGCCTTTCTATAGCTTATCCATTGTCTTTTAATTAGATTCCGAGAAATTAGGACAATAGTCAGGAAATAGAAAGTGGTAATAGCATTACCTTTTATTCAAAAATTGCAGCAAATAAACTCACGAGTTGATCCGCCCAACCTCAACACTATATATAATAAACTAAGTCCTTAAAATAAAGGATACCCCTAAAAAGCATTAAAGGCCCTATTTATTACCCATTTCGAAGCAAAAGATTTCCCACATAGCTCAACTACTTCTAAAACACTTAGCAGCGTGTGTGTCTAGAATTGGAGATTAGTATCAACTAAAACGACTTTTCTTGATTCTAGATATTATAAAGCAAGATAGAGCTTTATAATATTTTATTGTATTACGACTGTCTATAAATACCCTTGTTTTCTGGCTTTTTGTCAACTCTGAATCCTCTTAGATATAAGAGTAACTGTAACTAAAGCATAAGATTTTAAGATTTATCTTTATAGAATTTTTTTGCTGGACCTACCATACACGAAAAAAGTTAGAGCTTTTGGATTTGGAGTACATAAAGCATGGAGAATCTAATTAGTGATAGAACTTTACAAATTTTTAGTAAAAAACGAGATTCCTGGAAGTTATTCAATACAATAGAGGTGAGACCTATCACAGTTAGATAAAAAAGCAAGATTTTACTTACAATAGGCTTTGCATGAGCATGAACACAAGAGTTCTTTTATATACTGGGCTAATCTTAAAGACTGAATTGGCACTTTTTCAAGAAATCCCATCTTTTCCTTTTGTCAGAAGGAAGGGAAGGCGGCGTGCCTTATGATAAATCTTTTTAGTTATAAAGCAATTATATAAACCCTTTTTCTCTGAATGTTCCCATACTTAAAAAAAGAGTTCTGTTGGTCTAGACCTGCTAAAAAGCTAATAATGGGAGTAGTCAATGTTCGCCTAAGGTTATCAAACTAAAAGAAATGTTAATAAGCAGTTGGTATAAAACTTTTATTTTAACAGAAAGGTTAAGGTAAGGTGAAGAGAAGGGTTCCAACTAGGCATGAACGAAGTTATCCATGAGTCACTCTTCTTTATTCTAGGTTCAATTATTAACGATTCGTTACAGCAGACCCTACTCTATATTTTTTCTAATAGGAAATTCCTTCGAAAAATACAAAAGGAGCTAAAATACTATGATTCGTGAGTTCTTTCTTGTCTTAGTTACGAAATGACAAGTATTTTCCATTTTTCTAATCTAGCTAATTCTGAGGAATTTTTAAGAGTTTCTTTTGATGAGTCATAGACTTTTCTTATATCATCCATGCGCGGAGCACTCTTACCTAAGGGCAAGGGGACAAGGAGCCTCATCAGCAACCTCCTTCACAATTTCACTTTATTAGCTGACATAACGCAGTTACTTCTTTGCAGAGCTCAATATCTAGCGTATTCTGGGGCCAATAAGGAAAAGGAATCGAACTTCTATAAGTAGAATCGAGACTTAGTTTTTCAGGGGCGCTTTACCAAGTATAAGGGGCCGGCAATCATTTTGGACATGATATATATATTAAGGCACGTACTTTTCGCTGAGGAGAGCCCCTAAAAAAGAGCTAACTACACTCTTTCTTGTATAAGTGCTTAAAAAAGAAATAGAAATGTACCAGTATGTAGAACTTTTTACAATAGCTAATAGTCGGAATGTTGAGTATTTATAGCTATGATTATGATTCTGAAGCCTTACCTCAGTAAGTGTCCTAGATTAAGTAAGTAATTGCCAAATTAAGGCTTTAATATGATACGATTTCTTTTTCAGACCTATTTCCTAACCAGATAAGAGGGGTCCTCTATGATGTTAAAGTTTCCTGGAAGAAAGTGAGTACGCCTTTTTAGTAAAAGGCTTCCTTTTCAAGGCAGGATTAGATCCCTCAAGCCTGGGTCTAACACTTCTGATCTGGTATATAGTGTAATCTAATAGAATTCCAGTTTTAAAAAGATCGGATTACCGAGTTTTTTTGGAAGAGCAGGATATCCTGAGCCTGATAAATAAAAGTTTAAAAAATCCTGCCTACAAGAATTTCATAGGTTAGATGAAAGGGGAAAACTGCTTAGAAAAGGCGGGTATGAAAACCCTCTAATGATAAAAGCATTTATGACTCAAACGGCATACCAAGATCCGCCCGACGCCATGGATATTTAATTAAAAAGTATTTGAACGACAAATTTCTTGACAATACCTAACCTAGTTCATCCTGGAAGGTATCCCTGAATCTCGGGGCTATACCTTAAAAAATTGTTCCGGTAGACTCGGCTGAGAGTTTGTAAGTTTACAAGGGGTGTATATTGGATAATAGGTAACCTTGAAAAAAATCCTCATTCCACTTTATACTGCTTAGCTTTATGAAGTGCATTCATACTTTTTTGACCATTTCACAAACCTCGCTCCGAGTATTCCTTATAGGGTCTAGGCTACCCGTATTATCATACGAGAATTTTTCCTTTTGGTAGATATAAGGGATCCCGGCACAGTAAGTATATAAAAATGGCCTTTACTAGGAACCTTGTCATTTTATTGACAAGGCTAAAAGACTGACTTCATCTGTTAATTTTGTGGGGGGGATTATCCCTAGTAATCGAAACCACTTAACTATCTTAAAGAAGTACTTTCTTCAAAACTTAATTTTTTACACCCATGGGTCTGGTATTGACAGTAATGTAATAAAACTGCTGTAATAGGGTAAGGGGGTAATTAAAATTCTTAGGCACAGGGCATAAGTAAATTTTATATAAGAAAGAGTAATACACAAAAAAGTAAGAAATAAAGTCTAAGTCTTCCGCTTGTAGGATAAACTCTCAATTTAATACAAAGCACCTTACCCGGTTAATTTGAAACGAACAAAAAGAAGGGCCCTTATAAGTTATTCCATTGTCAGAAATTTCTATTTATGTATTTAGACTGAGGTACTCTTTTTAAACCAGGAAGGCTTTTTATAAGTGTATAACTGTCAATAATTTTACGCTCATCAATGGAATAAATTTCTAGGAGAATACTTGTACAGCAGAGGTGACTGTTAATTTACAGGTTTTAGTTAGGACCGACCCTATATCTTAAAACGACTTTGGTTTTAGTATATGCCAAACTTGACACAATAGTGGGCCCTTGTATCAGTAGTTATCAGGGTCACAAATATAGACCGACCCACAGAATATACGTTTTTATTAAATCCTTGTATCTCACGGACAATCTATTGAATGCTCGCGGATACTGGCCCTCTCAGCAACCTCCTATTTATCGTTAGCTCCAAGTTCCTATATAAAAAATTCATAAATGGATAGACAATAAAAAAGAATGCAGCTTTAAGTCTACTTGAAGATCTAAAGCGCTTTAGCTATATTTTTAGAAGCCCTTTCCTAAAGTGCACTTGTTCAAACGAATCTTTATTCGCGTTATCTTTGTTTTTTCATTTTTTTGGGGAAGTCTTTTTGTTAAAAAGGGGTTGCTTCAAAGTACTTACTTTATTAGAGTTCCTAAGCTTTTCCGTTGTTAAATCTCTTGGGAATCCAGGGGAATTCTGATAATCCTAAAAAGGATATAACCGGGTGGATATTCCGAGTTCCATACAACAGAAGCTCCCTTTTTATCGTATTTATTGGTTGACCTTGCCTTAATTAATATACTAAATATAAAAAGAAAACTAGGGTCCCCTTTTAGAAGTCTCCGTACGGGATTTCTAGCTATGGGAAAGTAAACCCTTTACAGAAGCCTATTTTATTAAAATACATAAAGTTAAGCCATAACATAACAAAGAGGGGGTAACTTATCAAAAGAGTTCCTAATCTCTAGGTACACAGAAAAAGAGGGTCTAAATTAAATAATACATTGATCAAATTTTATCATTTTAAAATTCAACAAGAGGGAAAAATACCTTTTGTATTAGTGCACTAAAACTCTTTTATATAAAGCTAAAGTTCCTACTCATTTCTTAATTAGGAATCCTTAAATGTAAGGCCCACCTAATTCTTGCTAAAAAGCTACATCAAAGCTAGTGACTCTATTGGTTAGGCTTTTTCTGAAGCTACTTGACAGACCTAGAGCAGGAAAACATATAGAGCTGTGTCTGTTAATGGTAATGAGTTTACCTTGGGTTTTTATCTTACTCTTCATGATACACACCTTCTTAGTTAAACGCGTACTCTGCGTCTTCTTATGAGTCTCTTGTAAAGCCCCTTATTAGTATTTTACTAGTCTATACTCATACCCGTACCCAAAAAGTCCTTAAAAAGCTATAGCATCCAGAAATTCTTATCTTGAAAAAGACTTTAAATCAAAAAAGGCTCGGGGCAACAAAACAGTATTAATTACACTAGGAGGTTATTTCCTTGCGATAAAACATAAGTTAGCCCACCAAGTAGTTTGTACATCCGAGCCCTTTTACGTTCGTTTTAAGATCTTTTCTATAACTATATCTTTCCTTACAAAACAAAGTACATCAGCTAGAGTAGGCAACATAGGCAAGAGTAAGACACTAACAAGGCTCCCCTTCTATATGATAAGGAGTAAGATTCTACTACAGGCGAGAAGAAGAAGAAAGACCCCTACTGGGAACACTAGTAAGAGTTTAACCGCTCTTAAGAAAGAAGTAATGGCTCTTTTTTTTAGAGTGACACCCAAGTCAAGAAGAAACAAGTAAAATAAAGTCACCAAGGAAATTCGTAGATGGGTGGTGTAAAGTCTCTAGACATATTCCTTATACTATTAATTACATTACCTCCGTTAACACTAAGTCGTATATGGAAATACAGTTTTTTTGAGAGATCGCGAGACTCTATTTGAGTTTCTAAGGGTTACGTAGAAGCTGAGAGTAGGGCCTGACTCTGTGGAAAATACCGGCTTTCTTTGAACTATTAAAAACTCCTGTATACGGATTCCCGCAAAATTAAGTTACTCCGGAATAAATATGTAATACCTATTTTACTAGAAATACAAACAAGGAAAAGACTTCTACGCAAAAAGTTCTCCTTTCTCAAAGATATAATAGCTGTAGCAAAAACCCCGTCTTAAGAATTCTCAAATCAACGCCTCTTGTCTTGAAAACCTTTGTACAAAATAACAACCCAGCTAATTTATCAATTAAATCTATTTAGCTTTTTACAATACAAAGGGAAGGAGATCCTTGGTTTTTATTTATCTTAGTCCAGACACTAAAGCAGAACAGGAACAAGGACTGCCGAGTTTATAGTTTTATAGAGACCTAAAGACCCCAGTAATTCTAATTCTATAGAACAGCTAACTTCTTAAGATTAAGAAAAATTGACAGCTTCCTTACTAGAACGGGCTTTCTTAGAATTGCAGTGATGATAGTATCCTTTAGGTCGGTTTGCCTTTGTGTTGGTGCTTTTTTAAATTTAAAGTAGGGTACCCCAAAAAGCTTTTCTAAGTAATTTTTCTATAAAAAACCTTCTGGTGCTCTTACAAGATGTTAGATCAAAACAGGAGGAAACCACAAAAAAAGTTTGTGTACTCAAGCTTCTCAGCCCCTTTCACATTTTGAGGGTAAGTCGTTTATATAGATTATTGGTTTTTTCTAATCAGTAACGCGGGGGGCACTCCTCTTTATGTAAATGTAAAAACAATAGTGAAAGCTAAAGGCTATGCAAAAAAAAATCCTATAAAAACGAGGGCTCCTGGGTATCCTATACCGGCCATTCAGCAAAATAACGGAATTCTATTTTAGCACCCGCGGATGCCCGAAAACCCTTTTTCTAGGCTAGGAAGGACATAACCTTGATATACGCTGCCTTTGATACCCGCGGTTATGAGGCTCCTATAACCTGGTTATGCTTTATTCTTAAAAAGCACAATATGCTGTTGTAACCCGCGAGGCAAACTCTAGGTTCAAATTAGAAATTAAAGAGTCCTACGTCTGCGAAACTCATAATTTAAATACAATCTTTTACTCTTTTTTCATTCCTCTTTTACTCGGGTTTGTAATTCTTCCCCTTCGTATAGAGTTTAAATACCCTTTAAAGGATCCAGGTTCCTTATTATTCAAGTCTCTATTTTATTATGTAAGCTAAAGAAGCACTTTTCGTATAAAAACTCAAGGTATTGAAATGTAAGGACTAGCTGATTTGGAAAGTACATTTTTCTTACTATTGAGTATTGGAGCTAAGCTATAACTCTATAAATAAGAATTGGAAAATCCTCTTTATAAACAACATAAGGGTTTACCTTTCCTTATATGAGTTCATGCTTTATAAAGTAAAAAATAGACTTATGCCTTTGTCTTAGATATATTAAATAAATTCTAATCAGAGTCAAATAGTAAGAAGATTCTAATTGAAGGTCCTACCTCAGGTATCGAATGGCACCGAAATCCAAAACTTTTTTACGGAGTTAACTATGCATTAGTTACTCTAAACAAGGAAACTTTACTCATTAGATATTTTAGTTACAATTTTGGCAAGGACGACTTCATCTTAAGATTTTGAAAAGTATTCTTCTGACCCGTTACAAACTAAAAAGAAGGCTTTTCACAACTACGGAATTATAAGTAATAGACTGGACTTCTCCTAGCTTTTCTTTTGTTGTATCAGAGGCACGACATTGCAAGCAAGTCTTTAGTATATCCATAATATAATGCATTTTCTAGCGCTCTCACAAACCTTTGAGTGCTGACGAAGAGAAAATCTAGTTTTATCGGGACTTTGACCTGCAGCATCCAGAAATAAGGATGTACTTTTAATATAACAAGAGGAATAGGAATACTAAATACTTATAAAAGTATACTAACAGGGTCGGAAACCTATATAAGTACCTTTGTCAAATTGAAAGTGTCTTGTTCTAGACTGTCAAATAAAATCTATTTGTTACAAAAGTAAAGCCCATATATACTAAAACATAGAAATAAGGTAATAAATGAGAAAAAGTACTAATCTCGTAACATGCTTTTACTAACTCGAAGGGAGTCCTCTTTTAAGGTGTCTAGACAGGCTTACTTAGAGTTGCTTTTTCTTATTTTTAGTTAGATAAATCCCTTTTTCATAAAGAATTGTGATTCAGAGTTGGAAGATATCAGCGACTTTTTTTTATAGAAATCCCACAACATTAAATTAAGGAGTCCTCAAGTACAAGTAGAGGGGTCTTGAAAACGAATTAAGTGTAACATTACCTATTTTAAATTATAAAATTTACGTTCAAAAGCGAGGGGCTTTGTGCATTCTCTACTAAACACTAATTCGTACCCTTAGACCGGGTTTAGGGGGGTACTTGGCCTTCGTAGGTTTGTCCATGTTCTGTTTTTCTACTACTTCTATAGGCATTTGTGCTAACTGGCTTTTGTTTGTTGAAAAAGTAGAGTCCTCCTTGGGATCGAAAACGGGCTATAAGGATACCTACTAAACAAGACAGAGCTACTCTTCTATATCGGATTGCACTAGAAAAACTGAGTGACTCAATACATGATCCAATAATCGGTAACTTCTGCTGCCAAATTCCTGATAAAAAGTTTTAAAAAAGCTACAGGTATATACTACGAGTTATGTTATAGTAAACTTTATTTAGGTCTAAACGGGTTTAAATATCTATACATAGCTATGGAGCTCCTTTTTCTATAAAGTAGAACCCGCTATACAAAGCAACTACTCGCACCCCAAAGAGTCTCTCCCCAGGCGCCGTGGGGTTTTCGAGCAATCCTTAGCTTTTATGTTGCTCTCAGTAAAGTAACGGACCTTCCGAATACACAAGGAAATCCGGGTTCAAAATAGCTAACACAGGGTTTTCCTTAAAGCGGGCACTTCTTGTAACTTATTAAAAAATTGAACTTAATCAGGTACTAATAACCTGGATACCCGCTAGGAATTGGAGAAAGGGATAACTCCGGGGCTTTACAATACAAAAGGTCTCAATTTAACTTATTGCCAGAGATAGATATTAAGTTAAGGAAATGCTATTATGGGTTTTGTTTGAGGAAGACTCTTTTGTATATTTGTATACTAGAAATAACGAAAATTTTTTATACATAACTTGGCCTTTTAAAGTTTTAAGAAAGAGATCTCTTAAGGTAACCCATAGAACCAGAGAAGGTTGTATTTCAAAGAGTTGAGTTTATATGATAGTAGGGGGTTACCCTACAGCATTCTCTGCGAGGTTGTCTCTAGAAAGTACTCCCGCGAGTCTTGTTTCCGGAGTCTTTTAGTGACACAGTTTTATTCTATTTCTAGGAGCCAAGGTTTTGCTTAAATTCTTTAACAGTTTTTGACACCTGTTTTTGGGAAATAGCTAAATAGGTGCCTTTACTAACTCTAAGCAGCTGGGGCTTTTAATGGGTTATAGTTGTGTAAAGGGGTATAACATTATCAGAGATAGGCTCTGCAAAATTTAGTAAATATTCAAGTTCTACTTTTATGACATAAAGGACTAAATAACTAAAAGGGGTCCTTTATAAAGCTTTGTCCTAAGGATTTTGGTCCCAGAGTGCTTTTAGATTTTGGAAAGTCAAGATTCCATTTTACTCTTAGTATAAAATTCAAATAAATGAGACACCTTTAGTAGACGTGTACGCAAGTATTCACTTCGTTTCTTTTTTTAGATACATCGTTTTTGATATAAAAAAGTTAGGTTCGAGGTATTTCATATAAAATTTGATATAAGAAAAGCCTTTCCAAAAATAAAAAAGTAGGGAGTTCTAAGAGGGACACGCCAGACAAAAGAAAAAAGGAATATGTCATTTAAAGAAATTTTATTCCTTGATTTGGCATATTACTCGACGCTTAATTTGTAGGGATTCCCTCTTACGGTAGTAGATTCTCTTTATATGGGGTAGAAAGTTGTGTTGCCTGATTAGAGAAGTTCTCTTGCGCTAAAAAGAATATCAGGTCTCTCATGATTCAAAGAAACAAAAAATAGCTGGGTCTCATAGTACAGAACTTCTGCATGCGTGGAAATTCGAACAGTTATAAAGTTAATGGGTCCAAGTACAGGTTTAGGGATTTCCTTCCCTTGAAATCCTGTTAGTACCAAACCCCGGAGTAAGGGGTATCCGTTGACATTTCAAATCTGTTATATATTGTGAGTCCCGCATTGTATAATAGGGTTAAAGCTAGCGTAATTACTTATATAGAAAGAGTTCATATCCTCTTGTAATTTGTAATTGTAGAGAAAGTCGGTGGTTATGTGGAGTATAGCCAAGTGGTAAAGCACCGATTCGTGGAGTCGGCATTCAAAGGTTCGAATCCTTTTACTCCAGTACTTGGAAATTGAAAGGAAAGTAAGACATTTCTAGTTCTTGAGAAACGGAGAAACTAAGAATATTCTAGTATATAAGGTTTTCAAAAGGGGGACTTTAGTTTGTATTTTAAAGGGTCAACCCCCAGACTTATCCTACCTATAAAACTTCCTTTGTTCAAATAAGTCATAATTGCGTTTTCTATGAGACACCCTTTATGTTATTTTATTATAAGGATTCTTGCAAATGTGAAAGGGTCCTAAGCTATCTCTTAAAATCTTTATAAGGGGTCCCAGCTATACAAGGAAAATATAAGAATTTTTGGTCTCAAATTACTTTTATTGTTTTATACACACCGGCATAGCATTTCGAAGTAGAATTCTATCTATGTTTATCAAGGGCGGCAACTAGGCTTGTCGGTTAGCTTAAATATAGCTTTCTTTTAAAGGTAAGTGCTCGGACTTCTGTAACTTATACTTAAAGAGCCCCTTTTATATAATAGAACGGCTTAGGAATTTTTCTACAAACAAGGAGAGCTCTTATCCGTATTATTCTGCAAAAACTAAAAGCCATGAGTCTAAGACAAATATATTTTAAAAGCTAACAATATAATGTTAGTATCAAATTCTTACTAAATACAAGTAGTTTACGGGGGTAAAAAAACAAAAATCTAAAATAAAAGTGGGTAGCGAGAAGAGTCTTGGAGTCTATTAAAGTGGAATGAAATGCCTGTAGAACAGATTTAAAGTTATATCTAGAATGCTTAAGGAGTTCACTTACAAACTATCTAGAACAATAGAGTGCACTAATATTTATTTATCCTTCTCAATTACGGGTTCCTTACAGTATTAATTTGGATATATCAATAAAAGGCTAGCTAGTTTTTCAGAAAGTTCAAACAAAAACTTCCAGTTGGGGGAACCCTACTCAGTTTTGACCAAAGCCCTTTTTAAGGGATCCCTGCTTGTATTGTAAGAGCTTCCCTTTTTATGAAAGTACCTTGAAAATTTGCGGATAAGGGGAACTTTTAGTTATAGAACCGCTTTAGCCCGGCATATTTCAATTTAGTAGGTTCTTAATCGGGTGTCCCTTCCTTTTCTTAAAACAAGCTTTAATATTTAAAACGTAGGTGGAGAAATTCTCTTTTTGTTCGGAAATTGGCTGCATCTTCTATAATAAGCAAGGTTTAGTCTTAGATTTACTTGCTTTGACAAGTAAATTGTAAAGGTGTAGTTTCGAATATCCAAAATTATTCTCGGCAAAATCTCCTTTTCAGAGAATACCATAGGCAGGATCCTACTTTTTTGCTTTTAAAATTCCCTTTGAGTTTTTTGTAAGAATAAAAGGCTCTCAGGCACCCCTAAAAATACCGAGATATTTTCATTTTTAACTCGTATTTTGTATCCTATAGATATATTTTTTGTATTAGTTAGTTGTCAAGTTATTCTTATTCTATATTATTCGGATCCTTGAATAAACGTGGGTTTCCATATTCTATCTGTCTGTATAGAAGTAAAAATCTAATCAGGAGTGCTTTAAGTTTCATTGAAAGTAAGAGAATCTTGTAGAAAAGGAGGGTACCTGGCTAGGTTTATTCACACTCAGTTTTATTCGATAAAGTATACATTATCCCGGCAATTTGGCTAAAGGCAGCTCCTTCTAAGAATATTCGAGATTGTTATACATTCTTTTTCTGAGCGAATATATGAACACATTTTATACCTGTAACTAAAGGTAATACTCTTTTCTTGATACCTGCCTTCGAACCAAACGAGCACATAGCCCCCTATAGTACTTCCCTACTTAAGAAATCTAATAAAAGACAATTTCACGAGAAACCGGGATTTTTAGTGTCCTCATGGGCTTGAACTAAAGCAACCTTTCGACTTTATTCTTATTTAGGAGTGCTAAAGTTCTTGTAAACAAAGATTTTATTCTTTAGCAAGGGAAACCGAGCAGGCAGAACTCTTTCCTTTGAGAGCTGAAGAAAGGTAAACGCGGTTGTTAGGTTGTCTCAGCAGGGTTGGACGAGCTAAGCAAGCCTGAAGAGAGCTATTGCACAGAGCTTTAGGTTTAAGGGGTTCCTAGTCCTAGGTCCTAGAAATTCAAAAGCATTTATCCTCCCAAATCGAAGTGATTTCTCAGCTCAAAATTCGAGTCATGTGAAAATCCAAACGCTTAATAAATATAAGAGATTCTGTGAAACAAAATGCATTTTTAAGTAAAGATTTATAAAGCAGGGATTCGAAACATCCAGAAAAGGGGGCTCCAAAAGCTTCAAATGTACCCTTACCCAGAACTCAAGAATATATGGATAAACCCTGAGAAGTATATTCTAGTATTTACCTTACTTTACGAATGAACTCTCTAATTTGAACATATTCTATTCTTTTTGATTGAGATATAGGGATTTACCTTAAGATCTTGTAGAAAACTCTATTTTAATTGTAGCTATTTGTATTCTTTGGAGCTAATGTCTCTTTGTAAGCCTGTCCGGTCTATGAGCTGGCAAATCCAATAAGAGTCTCTGAGGGAACCTCGAACACATAGTAGAGTTTTTGCTTAAAGGAAAAGTATACCTGACATAAGAACTCCTTGCTTTTCGTGGAATTGATAATACTAAAACTTTTCAAATACCCTTATAGTAGTTAATGCTCTATTCCGGCAATACAAGAATATCCGCTTTTTAAAGTCCAGCCGCCTCTATTAGTAGTTCCAAGTAATTAACAAATTACTTCCCTTTGTTTATTAAATTTCTAAATAAAAGAGTCACAACTTAATGTATTCCCTAGATTTTTTATAAATTATAAGGTTATCTTTTTTAAGGAAACGGACAGCCTTAAAGGGAACCCAATAAACTTAACTTTTTAGGTATTCTAAAAGAAACAAAAAAGGCCTTTATTTCAAAGTCAGATCTAGTAAGAAATTACTGGGTATGTTCAAAAAAATAGAGATTTACAAGCACTAGACTCAATACTTTTTATAAGGGAAAGTTTTTCTCTGAAGCGGATAGAGAATAAAGGTGTAGGGATTTTTATTTTAAAGGGTCTCTTTTAACTTTTATTACTAAGATTTGGGTCCCCAAAACAACGTTTATTATAGGAGGCGCATAGGGCGCTTTTTTATACATTAAAGAGCTCCTAACGAAAAGAATTTGAAACCCATACTAAAGTTTATTCATCAAGGAATCAAGTAAGTAAAATTATTAATTCAGGAAGCTTGTGCCTATCCTATTTGGTGGGTGTGCCTTAATTTAAATAGGGTACTTAATAATAATTCAGAATTGGGTCTAAAGATTAGGGGGTACCGAATCCTAAATTTTGTTCGAGGCAATTCCTAAGTTTCATAAGATGAACATTTCTTGCTGAGTAATTACCCGTTTGGTTTTTTTAGAATCTTAGCATGATAGTAAAAAGAGGTTCCGCTTCGAGGAGGGGTAGCCACTAAAGGACATTTGGAAACAGGATATACTATAAATTAGGCCCTTTCGAGCAGTCATTTAGTCTTGAAAGTGGGGGCTCTTGGGATATACACACTAAAAGTTTATTAGCTACTCCTCAATAGAAAAGGCTACAAAAATTCAATCAATTAAGATTAAAAAAGCCTGTTGACTAAAAAGTATATGGAAAACCGAAATCCTTTTTTTAATAAAACGTGGTAACGAGGGTTAGGGCGTTATAGTGGCTCGATTACTAGTAACCTTTAAGCTCCCTTTCATGAAGAAGAGTTTAGTTTCCAACAAACACAAATCTTTCTCTATCTAGCGTGCCGACTACTTTCGCAACCTCTGGGGTTTTTTACTAAAATCTTTTTATATGACGTTCAAATTCGATAACAAAGTAATCTTAGTCTAAACCATAGGTTAATGGGATAGTAAAAGACACTCTTAATGCCTTTGCGCAGGTTCTTTTGTTTTAGAGTTTTGGCTCAGAGGGTGTCTATGTTATTCGCAATTATAAGATTGGTGGAAATTAGCTTCTAAAATGCTTTTTCTAATAATAATAAGTATAATACAAAAAGAGTTACTAATACTAAAGACTAGAATCTTGATATAACTAAAAGACAATAAAATGAATAATATAAGATACAAAAACTACTATACGGAAGATTATTCCCAAAAAAGTACTGCTTAAATTATATTCAACCCATGCGTAACCCGCTTATAAAACACCTGTTCAATTTCTCGGACACTTGAAAAACCAGGACCCTTTCCTTTTGTTACGAGCCCTTTTAGGAGTTCCCTATACCTAGTATATCTAAGAATTTCCGTTTGATTACTGCGTCTTTTCTCTTTTCAATTTGATTCTGGAATGCGCGTAGATGTATCTATATTTTTATGGCACGTGCCTTGGGTAGCCCGGTGTTGTGTGTATAAGCCCGGCGAGGACTAAGAAAGAAATTAAAAAAAAAATTCCGATACCCAGATGTTGTACTAAACTTACCGCGCCTCTGCTAAAAAAAACTTCTAAAAAGGACGCTGTTGCACAATAATAAATAGGTTTCTGTTATTCTATAAGCTCATAAGTCGAAATTCTTGCTTTTGTATAGGTACTGTAAAAGAAAATAGGAAAAAGTTAAGAACCCTGCATTTTTCATAGCAAGCGTTCGTATCTGTATAGAAAAAGCTTAACGTATCAACAAGAGATTCTTTAGGGATTGTAACTTGATGAGTTCACTAAGAGGTAATAATAGCGGAGTTTTCTCTTTCTTTCGAGAGAGTACTGCAGCTACCTGATTAGGATACTTTGGAGGGTTAGGCTTTTAAGTCGGTACAACAAATTCTTTGAAATCAAGTAGGATAACCGCGGATAAAATTATGAACATAAGGAACACTGCATAGAGGAAAAACCCTTTCTTTTAGTAAACGCTTATAAATCCCTACCGGGAACTTAGGGGAGATTGAGAACCCGGGTTCTGGCGAATGGAAAAAAGGGGAGCTCCGTACAGAATTTTTAACAGGGAGTCTTTTTAAACCAGAAATGAGAGCTCTGTTATTCAAAATTTGTATCCTTTTTTTTTACTGGTAATGTAGTTGAGTTGTTTTTTTTAGAGCTATCCTAGGCCGCCCCGTTACCCTTGTTATAAATCTTCTTTTCTAAAAACTCACGTAATATACTGAGTTTAGTTATTACTATATAAATAATATAAATATAGACTACCTACCTCTTACAGGCCTGCTAAGTAGGGTTAAAAGGACACGCCTCCTGGACTCGGTTACTTAAAAATCCCTAGAGGTAGTATTTCCTAGTGTGATTTCCTTTACGTTTTTGTTATTCTAAACTTTCTTCTGAAACTATAGACTTACTTTTTGTAGCTAAACTCTTACCTATAACAGAAATCCCTATCATATCCTCTTTAGAGCTATAACTTCCCTCAAATTTCTTATATACTTGTCTTTGCCGAAAAACAAATGGCTTCACCCTTACCCGTTTAACCAGAGCCCCAAACTTGTAATAAATCAAATACTGCAAAACAAAAAAGGAATCCTCTAAAAGTTCAGAACTTTCTATAGGATATAACAGATTCCCTGGAATAAAGTCTATAACTTAACAACAGGAAAAAGGAAAAAACCGGATTCTTTACTTATTTCATTTACTTCTCTCAAAGCTTCGGATTCTTGTAACCTATAAAAGATTTCTTTTTATTTTAGACTTCAGATTTAACAAATACTTGAAAGCGCACCTCCTTAACCACCAGCTGCTTACTTTATTTCATATCAAGATTCTTCCTATTTCTATAGGGCCCTCTTTGACCACAACCCTTTGCGCATCTCCTTTTGAGTGGAACCTCTTGTTTTGGTGCCTCATTATGAGTATAACTCCGCTTTGCCAAGTAAAATTTATTTGGCATAAGGAAACAAAGGGCAGTCTTTTTTATCTTTCGTCTACAAAAATCTATAATATAAAGTTTAAAACAAAACCTTTTTTGTACTAAGTACTAACAAAAGCTCCTCCTTATTAAAGAAACTTACGATAACTATTAGGGCTAAAAAAAGAGAGGACTTGACGACACAAAAAGATTTCTAACTTACTGCAACAGGTCCCTGTTTTAAGGTTTTTGGCTCTCAAGGAAAGAGGTGCTAAGAGAGTTCTATAGCTTGTCAAATTTAGGATATATAGTTACATTTCTAAGGAAATCTAAAGAAAAGATAGGATACCGGGAGTACTTTTTAGTTGAGGAAACTCCCTCTTTATTATATCCGCGAATCCCTTATGGCTTACTTTCCCTCCAAAAACTAGAGTTAGATTGTAGAGTAGAACTTCTTACTTTTCTGACGTCCTTAAATACCTATAACCGTTCTTGGCTTTCTAGAAAACTGGGCAACAACAAGGGGCTGCTATCCCTAATTTACCGGAAACTGCTTACTTTAGTTCCTTGCAAAACTTCCTTGGATCCGAAAGAGAAGAAAAAGCTTCCTTTGTATTAAAGTTTTTAGTAGCCTCTTGAAACTGACTAACACCCCGGTTCTTTTGATTCTAATCTGAGACTTAATGTATATAAACGGGTAAGTTTCCGTAGACTTTTCAATAAAAATTTTAGGATTGCGGTCCATAAACGGGTTTCTGTGTCCTTAAATCTGGCTTTCAAAACCAACTAAAATGGAAAATATGGAATAAAAATTCTTGGACTTGAACCCTTTACAATAATTCGAAGCTTATTAGGGAATAAAACAAGCGGATAAGTAGAGAATCCAGTTTTCCGTTGGGTTAAGTTAGAGCCTTTATAATTAGATATCGTAAGGTTTTCGTATTTTTAAAAGGAGGGTGTTAGCTCTTACAGGGTCTAATGGGGATTCTATAACTAAGTAAACCTGGCTAGGAGTTCTCTTCTCTATTTCTTTGCATTTACAGGAGGAGTCTAAGTTTAAAAACGAGTACAGGTATAACTAAGCAAGTTGAGGATTTCCCTAATCACTTTCTACAAGGGCTTTACTATAAAATGATAAAACCATATACAAAAGAATTTCTTATTCTTAATAAACCACAAAAGACGATCTAGGACAAGAGAGCCCCTCTTTGAATGAAGTAAATGAATGAAAAGTTCACTAAACTAAGCGAGTTCCTTTCTTCAGTAACTCTTTAAGGACGGGAGTTTACACAACTCAGCATATGCTATTTCATTGTGAGAATTTCTTGGAGATTACTTACTTATGTCAGGAAAATCCAGTTAGGAAAACATAGGGGGGTTTAAACTCCCTGGAAAACTTATAAAAATTCCCTTAAAAAATTTTGTGACATAGAATCTGGAATCCCTACTAGAAATCTTTGGGAACTCTTATTATAAACTAAAAAACTAACAGGGAAACCTTGCTTACTTTTGAGTTATCCCTTAGCCACTTGACCTAAATATTTTATACTTAATTATTCCTCTAAAATATCCGGATTAGCAACATGATTAGGAATTTGAAGAAAAGGAGTAGTAGTACTTGTATACCCGAAGAGGTTTTAGTTGTTTTTACATTTGTCTAACTTATGTTTTTTTAAAGAGGGTAAGTATAAAAAGTTTTTTTGTTTAAGGCTTTTGAACCGAGTTGTAATGACAGGTTTTTACTGAATTATAAACTAAGTAACTAAGAGCAAGTTTCTTTATATTTATAAAAATCCTTGACTTTTTAGTGCTATCCAGTTTGTCCCTCTTTCTGCAAGATCCTTTTATAACAACTGCGAGTCTCCTATAAACCCTTACGTCTTACGTCTCAAAAGCAGCATTAGGAAGTTTCTTAGAATTAGAAGCTTTCTCCTTTTTGCTAACTCTATTGCATCAAGAAAGGGAGCCCTCTTAGGATAAATAGAAGGAGTCACCCCATTCCCAGTTATTTATAAAGCTAAAAACCAACTTCTAAAACCGGGCCTTAAAACCTTGTTTGTTAGAACGATCACACGCATTTAATAGCTAAGTACCAGACAGCATCCAGTACTAAAACCGCCTTTTCATTAAAAAAACCTTATGCTATTCTTAGAATATATATAAATAAACCCTAGGAATACCGCTGCATAAATCAAAGTTCGACTCGGTTGCCCATACTAGAAAAAACTTGACTACAAAATTCCTTTTATTCGGGCTTTCCCAAAAATCACGAGAGGAAAACTTTTTGTGGATTTAAGATTATACGAACTCCTTTTTAGGCGGCCTCATTTTTTGGTGGGATCTAAGACTAAGTACCCGCCCGTTGGGTATGAACAAAAGAATTTATTCTCTATAGTTTAGTTACTGGTTAATATGATAGAAATTCTAATTGATGCCTTAAGAATCTTTATGCTTAGCTTTTCTGGGGAACCCAAATGCTAATAATAGGGGACTGAATAAGGTTCAATTACACGAGACTGCAGGGAGAATTTCGGATTCTAGTCTAAGCCGAATGTGTATTCTTCTGTACACTGAAAGTTTTACGGGACCTTTTCCGTTTATAGGTATCTTTTTTCGCCTAAAGAACTCAGTACATTTATCGCGGATACTGAAGTTATATGGGCCCTCTTTTAAAAGTATATAGTTTAACAAACTTTCTACAAGTAGAAAATTCTATGCTTTACCAAAGCTTTTCCAGGAAGCCCCAAGAGTGACGTGTTTTTACGGCCCTTCACAATCTCGAGCATACTTTTAACGGAAAAATTTTCTCTTTAACACTATAGGAGCTACTCGCCCCGGAGAGTTCCCTTTAATAGGAATTCTTGGTCTTACAAAAGGGCTCTTAGATTTTGAAATGAAGATTTCGGGTATGTTACTCCCAGCCTGGCGGATCCCCTAGTAAGAGGTAAGAGTTAGGGTATAGAAGTGCCTTGCTTCTAGTCTGTGAGTAGTCTAGTATGTACTCTATCTTGTTTTTAAGAGTATTTGACTAAGGTTTAAGTTAGGAGCCGCTTCTAAAAAGCTGGGATTGAAAAAAATTAAGTCATAGGCATAAGGAATCAGAAAGCCCCCGTCATTAGGAGCCCGAGAACCTCGATATGTAAAGTTAAATGATTTCTTTTTAAAGCAATGAGTTTATTGGTAACTTTTAGAGGCGTCTCTCATGTTCTGCGCTAAATAGGTATGTATTCTTCGTCAATTCAATAAGGTAGACAAAGGCTCGTTACTATAGTGCAGATATATTTTCTTTACTTTCCTAACTTAACCTCCTCCTAAGTATAAGTGTCCCAGTCAAAGGTATATAAAGGGAACTCCTTTTAAATATATGCAGGCGACCCGAGTACAACTTTTATTCCTCTAAAGAGTAACCCGGATGGGCTGGGGATTCTAAAGATATTAAATTAAGATTAAGAGTGCCTTAAGATAATGTAACTACAATATAAAAGAGATAGGCATGAATCTTACTTTTTAACAAGGCGCAGCGTTAGTAAAAACCTCTTGACTTCAATACTTTTTTTCGGGATTAGTAAAGTACCCTTTATAAATAAAGACGCAGCACTTTAGGTTTCGAAGAGGAGTTATTTCTGGTGTTTAAGTTTATTATCATGAATTGAACTTTTGATATAAGTGAATTTACTCCTAATATAGTATATAATATCGAGTTTTTTGGAAAACCCTTTACTAGGCTCTTGTGGACCTCTCGCTAATAGAACTTCGTTAGATCCTTTTTTATAACGAGCTCTTTCAAAAGACTAAGTAAAATGAATTGGGTTGGAAGAGAAGACTCTTTCGTATTCTATCTAGCGGTGAAAGGAAACTTAGTAAAGCGTAAGCGTAGACATTACCTTGAAAAGGCATACACCTTCCTAAATTCCTAAAGCAATTGTGGGGTTTTTTGTAAGAAGCCTAGCACATATAAATTCAGCAAGTAATTTTTGACTTATAATTATGCGGGATTATAGGTTTTTTTAGATAACCCTTATATATGAAATGAACAGACACTTTTCTTTAGGTGAACTAAACAGGATTTAATACCCCATCTTGTAGGAATTCCTTGTATTTGGTCTAATTATCTGTAAAAAGGGAATACACGAGGTCGGTTAGGGTCCCTAAAGTGTTTTGAGGTCGAAGTCCTTCGCGAAATGATATAAGAAACTTGGACACCGGTAAAATAGAGGAAGCTTAATCAACTCTCAATTGTTAATGGAACTACTGGGTTTATTTTATAGGGACACTATATCACTTTGACTAGATACACCAAGCTACTCGGGTTAGTAATAGTTATTTTATTAAAATTCCCGGGTCTCCAGTGTGCGTTAAAACGCGGGTTATCTGCATTCTGAAAGGAAAAGGGCATATATTACAAGTACTCCCTTAATTGAATTTCCCGAGCGCATCCTATCCTAACTCGATCCGATATTAATCTACATTTTCCAAAAAATCCTTACGAGGAAGTGTTAATTAAAATTCCTAGACTCGATCCACTTCGCAGAGAGTCCATTATGCTCTAAGGGATCCTCGTAATTTTAGATTTTATATAGCATTGCCCCATATTTTTAATAAGATCTTGTTAACAAATCTGGGTATATTTGAGGCAAAGAAGTCCCTTATTATTGTGTGACAGGTAATCGCGTACTTTAAAAGGCCTTAATTAAGGATCTATTATTGAGGTTCCGCAGTGCTTCTTAACTTTCTTCGAAGTCCAGGAAAATTTAAGTAAAGTTTTCCATAAGACTTTTTTATATTTATACTAAAAAAGGACTCCCCCCTCTTAGGGTACTAAATAAAGGAAAATCCCGGGCAGGAAAAATCTACAATCTAGAAAAAACAAAAAATACGAACATATCGAAAGGATTAGAGGCTCCTAAACAAAAGAAAGGGGTTCAAATCCAAGCTCAATTATAACTACAGCAAAGCGGCGGCCTTTTCCGGAATACTTCTTTATCTCGAATTGAATATCAGGATATTTAAATTTTTTAACCCCGGGTATCCTTTTCGTGAAGTACAGCTATCTCCCTTTTTAATAGATTATCTATAGCGGTACGTTCATATCGGGCTTTTTCGGATAGATGCCTTGTAACAATATATACATCGATCTTTTTTACCGTAGTGGGAAGTTGCCTGTGAAATCCGTTTACTGTAAACAAGCATCTAACTTTACATAAGGTATACCAAAGCTTTTAGACTTTTCGAGGGCTTAATTACCAAAAGGGGCATCCGCTATTCTGGGAAAGCTACAATCGGAAGTTGAGTCACAGGCATGCTAGACTCGTATTTTCCTATATTAATTCCATTTTTGTGTAAGCACATTAACAAGATTTCTTTAGCTTTTGTTAGGTATCAAACAGCAGCCCTGGTCTAAAAGACTCTATCTAGTAGACCTCTACATCTTGTCTAAGGGAACTGCTCCGGTAATATCCAGTATGCAGGTCAGTACTCAGAAACTAAGAAAGTCTGGATAAACCCAACTTTTTCTTTTAAGTTAAATTAGGGAACTCCCTGTCATTTTTTACTACCCTGTCTTACACTAAGGATCTTCATATCATTTAAGTTTTACCAAGAGTAGAGAAAGTCCTCATCTTTAGGGAATACAACACCCCTGAAACTGTCCAATTCGCACATAGAAACCTGTATGCGAAAAGTCAATCTTCACAAATATTGATAATTCGATAAGGCTCCTTTCTAGTATTTGTTTCAAAATAAGTATCCTCAATCCCTCCGCTATGCTCTAAACCTTCGTTAACTCTAGTATGGTAGCGATAGCTTTACTTATTCTAATTTGACTAACCATCTACGCCCGGCAAAGGAAAAAGCTTCTTAAGAGCACATCAAAGGATTCGGTCTCGGCCTTATACTTTTGTGAGCCTATTCAAAGTATCTGAGGTGTTGCTCTACTTGTAATTACATTTTTGAAAGATCCTTACCACTTATAAAACGAAATTACATAACCGCAATATACCAGACTCTCCCTTATTAGAACTTCCTTATTCTAGAAAGGCTATAAAATATCTTATTCGTTTTATCTATATATGTATATTTTATCCTATTATAAAGCAGTAGGTATTATCCGTTTTTCTTTTTTTATAATGCAGGACTCCTATGCTTGCGGGTACTTTGGGCTGCTAGGCGTAGCTTTTTTGGAGACAAATAGAAATTTTGAAGGGGCTTTTAAAACAAGAGTGAAAACTCACGGTAACAACTAAACTTGGAACTTGGACGGGCCTGCTCGGAGTTCCCAAAGCACAAACTAATGGGACACTCGCCATATTTTAATTCAAAAGCACTTAAACTTGTGTTAGCAAAAGCAAAGGGAGAACTTGTAAAGCGTCGATATATTTCAGTAGACTCCTTAGAAAAAGAAGAGAGCATTCATACAATTAACTAAAACTTTCCTGTGACCTTTCGTCTTCACTACACTAGGTGCAGTCTTGAATTATATTCGCAAAACCAAAAAAGGGTATCAAACGAACTCAAAAACTTACAGTTTCGCAGAAAGCACGGAAGCTTCCTAAGGATATCCAAATCTCTTAAGTCTTAAGCGGAAAATCCCGGATTACTTTTCATATAGAAGTCATTTTTTCTGATTCTTTTTTATCAGTTAGTCCTCAACCACTCTCACTCAATATTGGAATGTAGTATTCATAGGCTTTGCTCAAGGCATAATACGCAGTTGCAGGGTAGTTATGATCTATATACGAGCTTTTAGGTAGCGCAACCAGTATATGATAAAACAAAGAATGCGGGTCAGTAGTACACAAGCGTATAAGTCCTAATCTAGGGAATCCTGCCTATTACTATACTAGTCAAGACTGAAATAAAAGAAAAAAAAAACAAGTAATACCTGAGTAACAAAAAAGAGGGACACCCCTTTTTTACTAGCGGAGGCGCCAAGTATACCGAAAATGAAAGCAAAAATGTCGCAGGATCTTGAGAGTTATTCATTAGTTTTCAAGCTGCGTGGAACTATAAGAATCTCAGAGTAAAAGGTTCCTGACCGGAGTCTTTCCCTAGAAATTGAGACAAAGTAGGAATCTCAAGTGAATTTGAAACTGTAACGAATCCTAATATATCCAAGTGCCTGTATAAAAAAGTACCTGAAAACCTTTCCTCGATCCTAATTGGAATTTTTCTATCTTCTTTTTTTTTTATCCCTGTTTAGTAGCAGCAAAAAGGGTACCTTTAGGGGGGCTTAGTTTTCTTACAAAACATCAGATTCCCTGATACATAAAGAAGGTAAATTCTGCAGGAAAGCTTGTATTAAATTCACGTATTCGAACAAACTCTTTGCTATTTAGTACTTCCTTCTTGACTAAGCCAGATCCTTCTGGAATTTTATGGGGTATAACATTTGTTAATAAAAAATTGAATACTTATGACTCCTCAAAGCGTAGTATATCCCGCACAGAAATTGATTCAGAAAACTAATAATTTTTTGTCCTCGTTTTCTTAAACTTGCTGTAGGACCCTTTTAGATGCGAATAACAAGACTCTAGAGTTCTGTACTTTTTAATTTGCGAAGGTTTTCAGCATAAAAACTTTTTTGCATTACTTTAGTTCCCTTTTTTTTAAGACTACTTTCTATTAATTAAAATTTAGCAGTTAAAGTTTTTTCTAATTCTTGAATTCTTTCTTATCTGAGGAAGTTAAACAGCTGTCTTGCACGCACAAGGAAAATCTAAATGGATCAACTATAATTTGCTACTATAAACACAATATAATTTTTGTTTCTAGTTGTATTCAATTTAATTTATAGGTAGTATATTTTTCAAAGAGTAAAGCAGGGCACGTCTACTCCTGTATAGTATATGTATGTAGGTAAATTCCTTTTTAACCTAGGAGTTTTCTGGTAGGAATATAGAAATAAGCTTTTAAAAATTAGAATTTACTACGTCATTAACCCGGGGGACTAGATATTATTACTAAACTATAAAAGTTAGACCTTTGGTATTAGCAAAAACAAGATTTTTCTTAAACCTTTTATTTAAATCTATATCCATACTTTTGGTTTTCCTTTTACTTTCATTATACTACAAATTGAATTGGGACTTTAACTTAAAAAACCTTCTTTAATTAGACTAAAAAAGGGACTCCTTACTAACCTTATCCTTACACTAGATTTAGTTAGGTACTTTTCTTAGTCGGGGTACCGCGGAAGTCCACAACCCTTTAATTCACTAGCTGCTAGGACAATTTCTAATTTAGTAACGAATCCGGTATTCTGTTGATTTTCTTGAATTGAGAGGCAGAAGTTCCTCTTAACTTAATATATTACATTTCTTAGTTTACGCTTTAGTGCCTGTCGTGGCATACCGAAGTATTTCCTTTAGCCTTGGCTGTAAAAAGAAGCCCCTCATTATAGTCGATAGAAGCTTATAAAGATAACCAAAAACCCAAGAGTTTCCTTATAAAATAACATTCGCAGTTTAGCAGCCTTTTAAGCTGTTGATTACATTTAATCCAGAAAACCTAGCATTTCCCATATTTTATAATTATCTATCCTTACATAATTTCAGAATTCCTTATAGATCTAGAAAAGTGTTCTATCCGGATACTAAAACAAACATGACATGAAGAAAGCTGCTTCCCTTTAGAAAACCTTTGCCTTGTTCAGAAGTTTGATCTTAATCCCTGGAGTAGTCTATATCCTAGTTTACTTGACTCCCTGCTTTCTTTGACTTGAGAGCTATACCTTGTTAGGACCTAGAGAGGAGAGAGACTTATAGCAGAACAGATAGCTGTCTTATTGTAACCCGAAGCTTTTTCTTTAGCTTATTTCCTAGAGCTAGAGATAGAATTGTTATGTTGTTTAGTTTATATATTACTCTATAACTAACTTAATTAGATAGTTAAATAAAAGAGTCCTTATAGTTTAGTGAGAATTTATTAGTAAGGGGTATCCCTCTGGTCTTTTGTTCTTATCGAAAGGAGGAAAGAAACCTTGGAGTGAATAGACAGCATTACCCTTACCTTACCGACAGGAACGTCG
>JAYMTK010000028.1:0-73621 GCA_036897405.1 Pelargonium myrrhifolium | reverse complement strand
ACTTCATACAAGGCAATCGTTAGGTTGTGATTGATTTTGCATGTATATGCGTCCTACTTTTTTCAAAACAAGAAGTTCGCTCTACTAGGGAATTTGGGTTTGAGGATTTTTGTCGTAGGTGAAATTGGAACAACCAAAAAAGCAAGTTCCACGACATAAAGAGTCGCTTTCGGGTCCACTTTTTGAGAAAAAAGCAGTCCGGCATAGCTGTGAAAGTCCTCAAGAGGTAACGAAGTTGACTTTTGAGGCTATGAATCAGGTACAAATTTCACGGGGTTCGCATTCATTACGTATATTAATAAATAGTGCCTCAATTCTCCCCTCCTCTTATATATAGTAATAACTCCTAGATGATAGAGGAAAAGATAGAGGCTAACTTGTTTAGGAATTTCAATAATGAGTCAAATGAGAATTGGGACTCACACATGAAGAATTGTTGGCTAGCTTTCTTAAATTTCTTTTGTGTAGTCAATTCTTCCTTATGTGGATTCTTTCTCTTATGTTATTTACACCCTTCTTAGCTTTTATACCTATACCTGGACTCCGTATCCGCGTAGGGGCTAGACTCTTCTAAGCTCTACCTAGAGCCTTACTCTTATAACCAAGACTTAATGGAGATACCGTATAAGGTCTTCCTCTTATTTGTTTAGTTGTATAGTTATCTATAGTATTAGTAAGTCTTCTTTTATAGAGTCGTTTATTGTATATAAAGTGTAATATCTTTCTAATAGGTATAGTATAAGAAAGATTGTTAATAGTTATAGTACTCTGAAGAAGACAAGCCCCCGTACCCAAAAGCCCAGGAACCCCGCTGTTGAATGAAAACCTGAATTGTTACAAAAGCCCTCTTGTTTGTACTCGTAACCCAACTATTATTTAATCAAACCCGCTTTCTTGGGCATCTTAGGAGCTAGAATACTCTTCTTAAGAAGTAGGAGCTTATACCAGATCCTATGGGAGATCCTGGGAATACCTTTACTTGTTGGAGAGACCGCTTGTTCACTTATTGGAGTGCTACTGTATTCTTGTAGCTAATATGTATTATTAGTAGTTCTAGTTCCCTACTAAAGTCTATACTATACTACTTGGTTTTTAATAGATATAGTATTGAAGGAGAATTCCCTCTCGCTCAAAGATAAAGAACCAACTCCAACTAGAAAAAACAGGTATTACAAATACAAATTACTTCTTCTGTATACTCCTTTTTTATTTCTCTTTTATTAACTGTCTTAGCGAAAAAAAAACTTAAAGCCGAATCTGAATTACAACAACAATAGCAGGATTGTACGGGCCATCTACTTACCCGGACTTGCTTGTATAACTCTCTCAATACCTAAAACTTTCTTCTTCTTACTCCAGGAATACTCCTTAATCCCCTATAATTCCTTCCAACCAGTTAATTAGCTACAAGTCCTATCTTTCACCTGCTTAGACTCGAAAATTAGCTGCACAAGACAATTGCCGAATCCCCTATTAGTATTAGGTAAGTATCTCCTATCATCTTTGTTCGAGTTCTATCTCTAAGTCTAGTTCAAAGACACCTAAACAAGCCATGAAAAATAATTCAAGAGTAAAGCAACAATTAAATTAAAGGATATTCCGGATAAGATAACTTTGGCATTATTCTATATTAGTCTTTATTGAAAGTGTTTACTGAAGAGAAGGGTTTCTGAAGGGGAGCTTCTGTACTAATGGGATTTCTTTATCCTTGAACCTTTTTTCTAAAGGTAGATCCGTAGCTGTTTAAAGTAGAATATAAGTATGAAAGTTGCCTGTCTACTGAGTAACTTTCTAGTTAGTGCGAGGTTTCCTGGTAAAGAGAAGGCTGGTTTAAGCTCAACAAGTGCTGGAATTCTTTATTTTGTTATCGGGTATTTCATTTCTCTTTCAAGCTTTAACTTAACAGAATAGGGATACATAGTAAGATAAGTTAAAGAAACAAGGAAGAACTAAACCAGGATTCGAACCTACGATTTACGGTCTCGGACGAGTAACGGATAACTAATTTACAAAAGAGTAGTTAGGATCTTTTTGGATGAATGGATAAGCGGTTACTTTTACTTTATTTATAGCTTTGAGGGAAGGGTCTTTTCGAGGCAAGGACTTCTTTCTATTAACAGGACACATTGGTATAAGCGTTTTTCTTCTACAAATACTAAGTGATTCCAGTTGAGAGATTTCGTACTTACAACGAGGACTTACGAGCTTTGGAAACTACAACCATACTACCTAAGTTTAATCTCTTGATCGGGATTTAGAAATTCTTTACTAGAACTATAACCTGGAACCCTTGTACATAAAATTCCAGTGTTGATGTAACTTTAATACATTATGCTTTACAGACCAACAACAAGTACTATAGTCCTAAATCCTGGAGTATTCTTTATAAGCTCCGGAACTGGATGGATTGGTTATAACAAGCAAAGCAAGGAGAGGGTTTAGAGCTGGCTGCTGACAAGAGGTTTTCTAGTTAGGAATGACTCTGTTAGAGAATCCAATAAAGTTATTCCTTTTGTGCTTATCCGCTTAGACATGAAAGTGAGATTCATTACAAGAAAAGTAAAAGATATAGAATCTAAGACTCCTTTAGCTGCAAACAACAGAAAGTGCTAGCCAACAGATATTCACCAATTTCCTATTATTCTTGAAAATGATGTGATCATAATGTCAAAATTGTATTCCTTTTAAGACAGAGAGCACTGCTTCCCAAAGAGAGCTTGTGGATTATTAGTTTAGAGTTCGGTCTAAAGGAAAGAAATTCATTAGTACACGAAGTCAAATACCGAAATGGACTATACTCTCAACTAAAAGGAACTCCTATTTCTTAGAAGCACATTTATTTAACACCTAGGAATACCTTTTCTGTCTTAAACACCTTTATCGGGTTACAGAATACAAGCCACTTTGAAGCAATTCCTTTAGGTTCAAACAACTGGCTGAAAGATCCGTCTTACATCTTACAAGAGGAATCTAAGGAATGAGTACTGAAACATCGCCGAAATATATTGACAAGGTTGGAAATGTTGACTCAAGCTAGCTAGCCTTTATAGACCGGCTTCCAAGCAAAGATAAGGATTTTAGTTAGCTTAGGAATCTACTTCTCAAAGTACTCTCAACAAAGGAAATAGCTTCTGGTTTATGTTATCCTAAAAAGAGCTTGCTACAGCTTTAACTTTTACTGGAAATTAAGGCTCTAATATTTTCTTCTATCCGGAATTGAAAAACCCCCTTAAACTTTGAAATGCTTAAGAAACTACTTAACAGCTTACTTTTTATGGACTTCCTTGAGCTATACTTTTCATAAGGGAATAGGCTTTTCTTAGGAAAAAGAGATACTAGGAAGAGTAGAAACTTTTGGGAGATATTCTATTAGTAGGAGTTAGGTTACAGAAGATATACTTACAACAAAAGTAGCAGAGGTTTTAAAAGACTTCCCTGTCTTTTACCAAGTTATAGAAGTCTGCAGTTCGGGTACCTCTTAAGCTAAGCGGTTTTTACCCTTGTTGACTCGGAAACCTTTTGATTGCCTATAGAATTAGGGACCTTTTATTTTAGAAAGCCCTGGATCCACTACGCTTAGGAATTCCTTTAACCAAAATACAGCCTAGAAAAGGTGTCTATTAATGAGCTTTCTCTGGAGTTTTAGAATTAACTTGCTAGAGTAGCGGTACTAGAACAGGAAAACTTTCACTTTTACTTACTGGAAAATTCACTTTAGCTTTAGCACTACTTTATTCCTCAGATTCAAGAACTTCTCTATTCTATAAATCCTCAAAAGATTCTATGAATACATATTTTAAACCAAAGAACTCTAATGTTTCTATAAAATTCTAAAATCTTGCTTTTATTATTTATTACCAGAAAAGTTGTACATTTAACCGATAAAATTGCAGTATTTACCCTACTTTCATATGGACCTCATCTTGAGCTGAGCCCTTACATAGTTTTTAGAATTCCTTACTTACTTTGTTAAAAGGGCCTTAGACCCTTAAAAAAATGACTTTTAGCTGAAACAGACCTAGTTAGACTTAAAAATTCCAGGACTAATTATATAAAGTACTTTGAGACGAGAATAGCATACCTTGTACAGAATACTTATACCGTAAATTTATTGTTTAAAGAACTCAAAAACCCAGAATACACGAGGAAACATTCCCAGCTTTTCCTAGTTCACTCAGTTGGTTCAACATCCCATTAGAACAATTCTTAAAACCGCTATACAGATATATCCGCTAACAAGGTTAGAACAAAGAGAGGATCCTTGTAGTTAGTCAAGATTTATACGAGGACGGGGCTCCCTATTTCCTAAGCAAAAGGACACCATAGCTAAGTGTAAATACATGAAGAGTTACAATTAATTCAAAGATTCTCAAGTTCAAGGTAAACAGGGTTAGAACAGAGTCTTTCATATACCTCCAAATTATTATTAGTTAGACCTTTTTTCCTCTTAAAAGATAACCGACTCTCCATCGAAACTAAATAACAACTAATAGAATCAGATAAGTACTTTCCTAAAGAGTTACAGTTACTTCTTTTTTATCCGGTTTATCAGGAACTAAGAATTCTTAGTCTCTTGCCGGCTATAACATGAGAGATAATCCGGTTCTGTCTTAGAACCCTTTGGCGGCTATCCCAGTTAGACTAGAAATTCGAGAGTAAGTTCTTAAGGGAAGTACTATGAATATCAGGTCTAAGGAAAGTGTTAGTTTATCCAATACAAAAAGTTTAGTTTAAGTTACTTATTACAGGAACAGGAATATTTAACGTCTTTAACTAGTTAGGAATCTCAAAACCCAGAACAACGAAGACTATATCCCAGAAACTAAGGACATGAAAGCGAATCCTCCTCAGCAAGCCTATTACTGTACGAATAACCATAACCTTAAAAAGTTGTAAAAAAGACTTTTAATTGAGACTTCCCATACTCTTATAAAGGACCCTTCTTTAAGATCTAGAAACTCTTTGCCTTGTTCATTAGGAATTCTATACTATACCATCTACGGAATTTGGGAGTCTAGTCTCATTAATGCTGGAAAAGCTGTTCATTAGAAGGATTTACCCTATTTAGATTCTCTTATACATTTTTTTTATCGAAACTTATAAAAAAACGATCTCTTATCCTGTCTGAAACTCTCGTAGCATACTTAAATTAAAAGGACTTTCACTTGTTAAGCTTAATCGGAAAATCTCCTAACCTTGAACTAGCACTTTAACCTTTATTTACTAGGACAACCCACCCTAGATCTAGTAAATATAAAAATATAAAGAAAAGGATAAATAAAGTACCCACCCTTAAAAAGGGAATCCTCCAAACATCCATGGAGGCCCACCTCTGTTCTATAGTTTTCTTACGAGCCATACCTTTTACTTTTAGGAGCTGTGTCTTTCTCTTACTTAATTGTTGTGTTCCAGCCTGTACTTCTACTATTCTATTATTCTATATCTTGGTATTTGTATTAGTTGTAGCTTTGGAAATATGGATATATATATAGTAAAAGAAAGGGTTTTATTTAGTGTATTCATTAGTTAGTAAAGGTGTTATAGAGTATAGAGTTATAAGTTGTATTTATTTTCTAATTGTTTCGGATTGTTAAGGAGAATTTCCTCCCGTTTTATGCTTTTATCGTTAAAGAGGAGGTTATGAACTTAGAAGAATTTTGAGTACGTCCTTCTTACCGAGTAAACTTTAGTTTAGGAGGTTAGGTCATTATAGTATATTCCAGAAAGTAAACCTTACATTTTGAAGACCAGAAAAGACTCTTAACTTTAGGAATTGAAAACCCCGAAACGAGCTAACCCTTCCTCAAAAGGTTTACCTGGAATCCTAAAAGCTGAAGCAGAATAGGAATTCCCCCTTAAGAATTTAAGATTAAGAATCAATTCGTTTCTGTTTTGGCTATACCTCCACTGGACTATAAAAAACATAGGAGCTCCAATTAATACAAAAAAAGAGTGAATTTCTATAGTTACTTATTTATCAGGTTTAAGAATGTTTTTACAGGAACTTAGTAAGAAAGAGGGTTCATATCTAAAGAAACAGCTCCAATAGAACAAGTGCTACATAAGATAAGAATTATGAGTCTCTTTCCTAAAGTTAAAGTCTCCGGGAAATACTAGACTAGGAATCTAAAATACCTAAATTCAGAAAGAGTAAATAGAGCTCGCTTAAAAAACTATAGTCTAGAGAATTTCTATTATATTAAACAGGGACTTCTTTGCATCCAATCCGCTTATATCGGAATAGAAGCCCAAAATACAAAAACAAGGAATACAGTTCTAAACCCGCTAAACTGATCGATCGTCAAAGAACTCTCCTAAGGAAGATGCAAGGCTGCAACACTATTATAGATTTCCTTTAATCTCTTGAAATGCCTTTAAACCTACTTTACTTCTGTTGCAGGAAAAACAGAAACCCTCAAAATAGGAAACTTGTAATCAGAGGAACGCAGGAGCTACTCTTCCTTAATAGCTGCACGAATAAGTTCTGGAATTGAGGGTACTTTTAGATATTACATTAAAAGGAAGACTTTTGGAAAATCTCTTAAGAAAGAAAGCCTTTTTACTCTAACAGCTCGAGAAAGTCAGAAAGAGTACCCCCTAGCCTTAGATTCTAAGTTTTTTGTTAACTAATAAACTTGCTCAGAGAAGTAAGTGCTTCCCCTTTACTTCTACCTTCTTATAATAGAGTGAATAGAGGTTAGGAGCTTTCCGGCTTTAGAAAGGGTTTACAGTTTCCCTTTTGTTGTACTACTAAAAATTCTTGCTTTACTTTAAAGGTAACTCCTTGATTACAGGATGTGACTTATTCTTAGTACTTTACCTGATAGCTGTCTTAGTCTTTGTATTCCCTGTCTTAAGATTGCTCCCTGTAGCTAATGTACTCGTCTCGGGGGTATTCAGGGCTTCCTTTCCTAAGCTTACTTTTGAGTTTTTTCTTTACTGATTCCTTGTTGAGGCCAATCCAGCTGAAGCTAAAATATCTATTAGCAGCATAAAAAATACTGGATATTAGACTTCTTTACTTTACCGGAGAAATTCTACAAATCCCCTGCCGTAAGGGTAACCATAAGTAAAAATATATAAGAGTACTCCGAAATACCAAAAATTCTATATTTTTGAAGGTGATATAACTGCTCACAAAAGTTATGAATTACCACTTGGCTATACTCCAAATATAGCATTAGAGGGTTCTTTTAGATTTCTTTCTGAATTATAAATATTTTCGCGATAAACAAGGTAAATATAAAAGTTGAAATTGTTCCGAGTGCGGGCTTTCCTATCTACTCTACCGAATCTTGTCTTTGTTAAACTAAAATTCTTAGTAATGGGGGTACTACTAGAACTCCTGAGTCAAAATAAAGAGGTAAAAAGCACTTGCTTAAGAGTTTTTTACTAAGAACCACCCCCCGTCTCATCCATCTATACTAAGTACATATTCCAAGAGTATTTTCAGGAATAGACTCATTTTATTTACTTTTATTGCCGGCAATTTTAAAACTTCTTCCTCTTCGAAACCCTATCTTATTTGTATTATACGAACACCCTTTTTTATCTGCCAATTTCACAAT
The DNA here is from genome assembly GCA_036897405.1 of Pelargonium myrrhifolium. Taxonomy (NCBI): domain Eukaryota; kingdom Viridiplantae; phylum Streptophyta; class Magnoliopsida; order Geraniales; family Geraniaceae; genus Pelargonium; species Pelargonium myrrhifolium. Next base: position 66,053 of record JAYMTK010000028.1, on the reverse strand, counting down.
AAACCAAACTTTAAACTAAAAAAAGAAAACTTGATGCTGTATTATATATGCTATTCCAATCTCTCGAAAACTCTAAGCAGTAAAATTTGTACCTATATCCTTATAAGCAAAACACAATACTGACCTTAAAATTTTAGCGAATTCCGAAGCAAAAAACTCTTTACAGCGAGATCTTTCAATTGACTCGCCCCTCTTTTTCCTAGCTATAAAGGGCTAAAGTTTCGCTCAAATCTTCCGCTTGTTCAAGAAGAGCAAGGGTCTTTCGCATCATATTAGTTACAGGCTTGCCTGGCAAGTAATGCGCAAAAAATCGATGCTTAATCTCGAAGGGTTTTTGTAGAAGAAATCTTGCCGGGGATTTACCTCATTTATTCAATTAAATATCTAAAAGCTGGAACAAGAATCTTAGCAGCACTATAGATTATAATAGTCATTATAGTGATTTAAATTCATTCTACTAAGCGGTTTTTATCTTCACTGGGTAAGTTTACTAATAACTTAAAAAGTTATACTGAAAACTTGAGTGTTACTCTATCCTGCTCTAATAGAAGCTAAAATACAGAGTACTAAAAGACCTCTCAATTAGCGAAGCCTTGGAAAAACTTAAATAAGTAGTTCTGAATCCTATTACCCTGCTGCAATACTATACTGGTCTAAAAAAGAAACCCTATATCCGAATAGGGGCCTATCCTGTGTGTATGACCTAAGTTTTAATTCCAGTTTCTCAGTAAAAGTAAAGGTGTAGGAAAGACTTTGTATATCCCTTCTAAATCTTGATTTCATAATAAACCATGAGAAATTTACGTCAGCAAAAAGGCACAGCAATACGTGTCCTATAAGCTAAGGAGTCCCTTATAGCGATGTCAAAAGAAATTCTTGTTATTATTTACATTAAGAGGGTTGTGTAAAACTTGGTAATTTAGAGTGATTTTTGGGAAGTATTTTATTAAAAGTACCCTCTGATAAAAATTCTATTATGTATGTACGCAGACTTATAAAGCGGATTTCACTTAAAACAACATGATAAATTATAGAATCTAACCTGGGTCACCTCCGACCTTCTACCTTGGAAGGAACTTTCTTTTGAACGCTAATGAGAGATTCTAGTTCCATGGGAATGGAATAATACAAAGCTACCCTTTAGAAGAATGAAGTTATAAACTTAGGTAGAGAGATGGTCCTTGTTATAGGGCATATTTCCCCCGCTTCTGCCTTTATCGCTAACGAGTATTGAACCTTAAAAGTAGAATGTAATAGTCCATGAAGCTATAACCGGTCAGAAAATCTTTATAGTAGAACGGGCGGGAAATAGGCGCTAAATTACAGGATACCCAAACAGCAAATAAATGATACTCTAGACTAGAGAGTAACTTTGCACGATTCTATATTTATCTGTAAATCTATTCCCTTGTTAGTTTCAAAAGGAGCTAAAATATCTTTGTCAAGGGGCGCCTCTTATAAAGGTTTCCCGATTAGCAAAGGCTCGAATCGGGATATCTTTTATTTAACAAAAAGCTTTTCTAATCTACTAGAACGAGAACGTGGACAATTCCTTTTAGCAAGACTTTCCTTATTCTTAAGCTAAATGAACAGGAAAGCTATATATTTAGCTTAAGGTTCTTTCTTCTGAAACTTTTCTATTTATATATTATTAGCTTGACCTCTTGCTAATAGAGACCCGGAACAAAGGAAGATTAACTAAAGAATCCCTGCAAGGAAAAGGAATTAGACGTCTATTATGAGCGATTTGGACACCTGTAAATACAAGGGAACTCCACTAGGTCTCTTTTCTATTAGAACTCCTCTTCAGGAATTGGAAACCTTTGAAATCATAGGAACACTAGGGCAATTCTTTTATTCCCTTACCAACTTTCACTAGAATCAGCAAACAAAGAATACAAGAGACAGAAGGAGTAAGAAAAAGGGGGCATTAAAAAGGAGGGAGGGAAGCGGGGAGTTTATTTACTCATGGGGGCTGGGAGTGTGATTTGTTCTACTGACTGCGCTTCCGAATTCGCACTTTTTATTTGAACTTAAGGTTTATCATCTTTCTTTACCCACTTTAACTTGAAAAAGGAGACAATTAAGAAAAGAACTTTTTATTCTTATATAAGATAACTTACTGAATACTGAATGAGGCTGGAGTTAAAGATATTTTTAAATTTAGTTACATAACTTAAAAAGCTCCTCAGTATACTTTATATCCAACTCCTTATATATATGCAGATATGACTTCTGTGAGTGACTGCTGCAGTTTATATATTTGGTTTAGTATGTAAAAGTCTTGTAAGAGGCAAATAGAACCTCTGTTTGTTTCTTTGAAAATAGATATAGGGGTCTTGTTAAAAAGTTGTTATATTTTTTTTTAGATAATGAAGTGATTACCTAAATGTTGTAGTATTTAAGTCGAAAAATGAAAAGCTCACGGCTAAGGAGTCTTAAACGGATCTACTTTCTTTTTTTTTTAAGAAGTTTTGTGCCTAGTCAGAGAATTCTTTTCTTAGTATAACTCGCAGGAGATCCAAAGATTATACTTTTAAGTAAATAGACCTATAACTACAAGAGATGACTAGCTTATCAGATTATTATTAAATTTTAGCGGCTTCCTTTATACTTTGGATTAGACATACTTTTACTATAGAGTAGATCCTTATTTGTTCCTACTTGCTTGTATTCGATATGGAGTTTTTTCCTAGTCCCCCTAATCCTCGTGCAAATTCTATAGATCTGTATTGTGAATACTTACCAAAGCAAACACACCTTTCGAAAAAAGTAAAATCACTTAAAGTAAAGAGAATGCTAGAAATCTTTAAGTCTCTCATTAAGAATTTCGCTAGTTCAAACTGTTTAGTACTTACCTTAAAGAATCGCAAGAAATTGAATCTTATCTGAGACTCAAAACCCTTATACTATATAGGAATATCAAAATCTTAAATAGCTATTTTGATTCCACAAGCACAAGAAGTGACATTCCTATACTATATTACAAGTCCTAGCTAGGAAAAACTTTCTTGCGCTCTTCCCTAAGCCTAAGCGGGGTGCTCCTTTCCTTATTTTTAACTAGTAATGAGTTTAAACAGCAGCCTTTCAGGGTGGGTCTATAACTTCAGAATCTTTTATGTTGCTGCATATTATTCCGTCTAATATTTTTAGGTATTCCTTATAACTCAAGGATAATCCATAATTCAGATTCGTCAAATTGTACTCTAAAAAGTCTTCCTTTTAACCTCTCGACTAAGAAGAAGTACAGCTTTCTTTATACAAAACATAAGTTCTAACTCCAAAAAGGGATTCTATTGGACTTTAAGTATTTAATAGTGAAGCCCCGCCTAAGAGCAGGTACTACAAAGAATCTGCCCATTGAATTGCTGTTTATGTCCTAATGATATGAAATTGAACCCGAGCCGAGGCAATTATAATCTAGGCCGGGGGTTCCTGTATATTCCGGGTCTCCTATTTGAACTGCTTACTATCGATTTAGCAACTCAGCAAGTATCGAATAGCGCTTTTAGCTTCCCTGTAAAATTACGTAAAGATTTAGTTTCCAACTAGAATTTTGATTTAGAAGTATCTCATGAATGAAAAAGAAATTTGAGGGTCTCTATTACACACACACGCTTCGGCTTTCCTGCGAATTACAATAAAATTTTTAGTGGGCAATTGTCTCGGATAGCTTAGTCAAAGGCACCCTCTAGTCTTGGATAAGTGGTTCAGACATTGGAATCTCTACGCGTCAATTTCAGAATTTATAGACTTAAATTTAACTTTAGGAAACCTTCAGGAATTTTCTTTCCATTGTTATTGTGTGCGCAAAAATAAACCCTTATTTTGTTTTAGCTGCTTACTTTTTAATGTTAAGTAAATATAAATATATACCTTTTAAATATTACTCTTTTTACTGTTAAATAATAACCCAACAGTGTTGTATATGCTGTTATAAAAAACTAAAGCAAGAGTAATATCAAGAACCCAGGTCCCCTTTAAGAGATATATTACACTAGGTTTTCCGTATGAGTCTTCCCTATTTATATTATTAATTCTCAATACGGAAAAGTCCGCCTTTACTCTGTACATAAAAATAAAGTTTCCTAAGTCATCTTTTCTTAGTCAAAAAGCTTGTATGAGTTTAGGGTTTCCCGGCGTTAGTTTTCTAAAGGGGCTCTATTCTAAAATATCTTAGACTTGATTCTAGTGTCCTATTTGTAACTTGTCAAAGGATTTCCACATACATAAAGCTGTGGGTAGAGATAGTTAAGATTTAAAAGCTTAAATCCAGTTAAGTCCTTTTTTGTAGGTTGGGATTCCAGCCTCTTGAGTTTTATAAACGCCTTTAGGTCTCTCAAATCTCTACGTTGGACTAAAAAGGAGCAGAAAGAAAAGAAATTTTAGAATGTTGAAGTCTTGCTTACTTTCATTAACCCGCCTAAATCTAGAATACAGAATATATAGTAAGAATTCTAAGATGGCACAAGCTTTTTATAATGCCTGCTTTCCCTATATCGAGCCAAACAGTTAAACCAGGAACTTTATCCTTTATTTTTTAATAATAAAGAGGAATCCTATTTAGATAAAAAGAATTTTACAGAATACAGAACTGCCCAGAGCCCTTATTTTATATAATACTTTGTTTTATCGTAGTATTAAGAATTTTGGAGGATCCTTTTTATAATAAAGTCGTTGTCTCTTAATCTCTCTTGATAGTTACTGGGCTAAAGGTGTTTCTACAATGAAAGTTATAAAGCACACCATAAGTTACTTTGGTGAAAGGGTTTTATTATACATTTGTGCCCTAATACAAAAACCCGCGACTCTATTTATTAATGGAGTATTTTTCTTTTAAGTCGTATTCCTGAAAGTGGTCTAGTTATACCTGCTCTATACAGATTATTCTACATATAAATAGCTTTTATAAAGTCCACTGCCCCTCGATTAGGAGTTTTTATGTAAAGAGTTATATACCAGCGAATTCTTTTTTCAAGGCTATGCATTTACACTTGTATGGATATTTTATTATTTGTCATTCAAGCGTACCGGATTTACAAGAGTTTCCCTTTTATTTCATTTTATTCAAGGGTTTCTGGCTATCTTTTTGTAACTCCTTTGTTTCAACAGGATTTAGAGGCGCTTTTTATACAACTAAACCACTATTAAAATTAAAAAAGTACTTACACTGTATCCAGGCTTAGGAAGTTGGTTAGGAAAAACGCTTTATACTAACCGGGAGGGTTCTGCATTTAGAATTCTTACCTTTTTTTTATAGAACAAAAAGGGAAGCTTTATCAAATAAACTTAAGGTTAGAGCCAATTCTGAGAATATAGCCGGGTTTAACTTACTAAAGTAAATCCGGAATAAAAGAGTGCTGCCTTTACCAGGGTGCCAAAGCGCGACTTTTAAAGATCTGGGCGTCATTATAGTTATGAAAGGGCTAACCTGAGGGAAGTAAAAGCTCCTTTTTTACTGCTAGTTTCTACGAATTCCGTTGACAAAGCCTTATATCATGAAAAAGTCTTTCAAAACCAGTCCTAACTATTAAAAAGGGAAAATTCCTGAGGTGCAACTTCTTTTGACGAGAGTATTCTGGGCTTCCTGCTGCAAAGAAAAAGAAGGGTGTTATATGCTCAGTTTAGTACTGGGAATTCCTGGATTTACTCCCTTTTACTTTACATTTGAAATTTACAAAAGGCATAAAATGAATTAGAATTTCCTTGAGTACTATGACGAACATTGTTAAAGAGGGATAATTTACTATAAGGAGTCTTTCTCAAACTCTAAGCTATTCGTACCTTAAGCTAGTCCTATAAGTTTACACTTGTAAAATTTGTGAGACTTAGGGTACTTTTAGGGATTATCTTTCAATATCGCAAGGAACTTACTCAAGCGAGTGAACCTATACACCTATTTTTTAAGAAAGGGACTCCTACGCAGAGTAAAGGGTCTTAATTAAGAAATAGGGACTATCAAACTAAATCTGGGAGTCTTTCATATACGTTTCGAAAAACAGAAAAGTTAGAGGCAAATACTCATTTTTAAAAACCTAAAAGGGGTAGGGGGAGCCCTTTCGAGCTTCTGACTTCCAAGAAAACCGCTACCACTGAAGTTATTTAGTCTACCCTGCTTTTAGTCCAGCCGCAGTTCTCAATTTACCACGCATACACTAAAGATACAATATGGGTTCCCTTAGACCGAAACCGGGATACTCGTGAGAAGGGCTCTTGTTTCATTATTACTCTTTATTACTTATTTATTATAGCCTGCAATCAAGAATCAAGCAAAGGGGTCCTCATAGTTCGTCTTGTACAACTCTACCTTTATTCTGTTGTGAAGCTGTTTAGATTTTTCTCCTATTAAGGACTAGAAAGCTTTTTTGACCTATTCTTTTGAAAAGACAATTTTTTTTTTACGAGGCATATAACCCTTCTCCTTCTTTTTACTATATAAACTCACAACGTGGCAATTTCTAGTTCGACACCAAACTCCTTTTCTAATATTGGGTGCTTTAGTTTTTGCTTGACCTAGGTTAATTAATTCTATTTTCAAAAGGCATAAAGATTCTACTTTTTAATTCCTGCCTTAAAAAATTCCTGAGGATTATCTATCATGGAACCCCTCCGTTAAGGGAAGCTCAGAGTTCATGCTTTTACGCCGAACAGCTGACTGTTAAAAGTAATAAAAAAGTGACTTCTAAAAACTAAGCAGGAAAATTCTAAATTGAATTTATCCTATTAAATTGAAGAGACTGATGAAAGAGCTCGTTATATCTCCTATATCTTTCTAAATCCGTTATTCCTAAACTCTCAGGTTTACTGCTCTTAACTAGAAAGTAAATAAAAGAAAGGAAAACTCGCAAGAAAGCTTTTAACACCTTATCAAAAAACCTCCCTTAAACTTTAGGCTCCCCTTTGACTGGAAATCTTATCTATTTTAATTACCATCTTTCTTTCATTTATTCCTTTTTCCGGAGCTTGATTTTGACTTAGCAACTGCTGCATAACAAAGGCTAAAAACAAGTTTACGTTTAGTTAGACCGGTCTTTTTCAAATCAAGGATAAAAAGAATTTCACCCGTTAGCTGCAATTATAAAATGGGACACTTTAGGGATTTCGTAACTACAAAAAAATGACTCTTGCTTTATGCTTACTAGGGGTTCCTAAGGCTTAGTGCCTTTGAAAGTCCTAAAGATGTGGATTTGGAGTTAATATGACCCCGTATCCATTTATCTATATCCGCTGGAAAAGCCTGCCCAAAAAGAGATATCAAAAAAGAACATTCAATGCATAAGCCTAAAAAAGAACTCATAGAAAGCTCCTACTTTAAGGATTTCCCTTGCTTATTCTTAGTTTGCTTTCCTGCTTTTGTAGCTTTCTTTGTACTCTCTACCCCACTTTCTTATGAGCCTTATGGGCTATACAGACTGTCTTATAACCTGTACTACCTACTCTATTCCATATCCTATTTATTAGGAGTTAGTTATTATTTTATCTATCTTGTAAGGAGTTCTATTGCCTATTATATTATTACTAGAGTCTAATCTATTATAGATCCTTTAGGGGATATCCGTAGTATTAAGGCACGCCCCTCTATGTACTCTATAGTTACTGACACGGGAGCTTAGAACTTTAGAAAGATTAGATAAGGTTATCCTTACTGACGCGCTGTGGGGGAAGGTTAATGCAGGATAGTATAAAGTATAGTCAACCCTACACCCCACCTCTAGCTCTAGACTTCGCCTTTGACTTAGATTCTCTTCTTTCTTACTTGTTTTAATTACTCGGCTTCTTGCAGGAACAGAGACAGAAGCAGGAGTTGTACTAGCTGGAGCTGGGGCCTTAATAGCTATAGGAGTTCTAGAAGCAAGGAGAGGCACGGCTATACTTATTGTCTTATGGGTTACTTGTCTTAATGTAGCTATTGTATCAACTGTACCTAATTGTATTCTTCTACGTATTTAGTAAGTATATGTATTGTAGCCTTAGTAGTTATACAGGTTTCATTTAAAAAGCTAAAGTCCTCGTTGGGTTGATCCTTACCTTAATAAAAAGACTTTAACTTTAAATATTGGAATGAATCCTTTTTTATATTTATAGAATCTAAAAACCTCACCTTGCGATAAATTTATAGTGATCGGATCCCGTAACGGATTCCTATATATAAAGCCCATGATGAATGAGAGTAGACTCGTATATAATAGTGTACCCAAATATGAATTTAGCTACCTCATGTTATACAACTTAGAAAGCGCCTACCAAAGTAAAAGGCACTAATATGAGAAAACCCTTTACCTAACTCCCTTAAAACGAATGAAAAATCTTTTTTACTTTTATATTGAAATTATCTCCGTAGTTTTTCCTGCTGCTTTAGGCCTAAAATGAATTTCATTTCACAAACTTAAAAAGAATCCTCATATTTTATTCTCGTAGAATTTTATAGTACTTTAATAACACGCCAGCTTGCGGTGCTGAAAAGGGAATTTCTTTTGTTTAAATCTCTATGTATGCTAAGAAGTGCTTCTCTAAAAAAGATTCTAGTAGTATAAAAACCTTTACTGGAATTCCTTTCTTTTTGTTTGGTATTGGGGCTTTGTCGATAGCTTTTCTTTAAATGATTTAAATGAAATAAGTAAGCTTCCCGCGGCACCCCCTAGGAATACCTGACTCGCCTTAAGGATTTTCTAAGCGATTTCTTTTCAAAAGGGTAGCTCTTAGGGGCGCCGCATACAACTTATTGTGGATTTATACCCCTTTGTAATACAATATAAGGTTTACTGCCTAATACCTTGTACCCGTTTGTTTAAATATTTTAGTGACATAGAATTTGGAACAAAAGGCTCACCTAACCAATTACTTTAAAACTCTTACTCCTTCGGTAGCTTTACTTTACCTGTATTCCCTCATTATTAAAAAATAAGAATCCCTATTATATATAAAAGACTCTTTTTATCTTATCAAGGAACCCCTAAAAACTAGATAAGGGAAGTGTTATCTTTTGGCCGGATTTGTGCCCTATAGGGATTTTATTGAAAAAAAAAGGCTATATAGTACTCTAAGTTCCGGCGGAGCTCCCTCTTTCGTAGTAATTTTCAGGTTTCTTTTTGTCTTGAATTCGAGTGACAAAACACCCTGAATTGTGTAACCGTAGAGGGTTCAAGTAGCATTCAGTATACTAAAGTTGACCAAACGAAAGACTTAAAAAATTACCCGGATCTATAAAGTATCTAAATATGACAGACAGTTCAGGAGTTTTCAAGAGATTCCATGAATTACTGAAAAGGTTAAGCCTTGCCCTTTGTCTCAAAAACTTAAGGTAGAATCTCTGGTGCCCTTCCTTGCCCGCCAAACCCAAGATAATTATAACTAAGTAGTAAAAAGGTAAAGAAAAAGACTAGAACCTATGGACATAAACGAAATTCCGGATTGGCGTAACTTTTCTTTGTGTTATAAATTAACGTACTCTCTACAGCACCCACAAAAGACTATAGAGAATCTTTCATTTAGAAAAAGTTGAGGCTGATTTCAAAATTCTATCTAAGTGATTTCTTCTCGACTTTTATGCTCTCAATATTTCCTTCGATTCTGGATAAACTCAAATTGCCTCTGATAACGGGACTGTAACCGACGCCATTCCATTTCTATTAATCCGCTTTACTTGCTCAAATAAAGTTATCGATTCTCATTAGATATTCTACTATTCTTGTTACCATTCATATCCATATATATATAAGGTAGGTTCTATACTAGTCTTTTACTAGATTGCTAATTCTTTCTTTACTATTTAAGTAATTATGATTTCTAAAAACGGACAATAAAAAAGAAGAGTTAACTCATAAGGTACCTTCAACGTACGCTGCTTGCTTACTCATTTCTTGTTTTTTAAGAGATAGAGAAAGGTATTTACTTTATATAAGATATAAGCGATTTTCATTCTCTAGTTTTGTACCCTAACGCAGTATTACTTGCTTGCTCTCTAGATTATACCTCGAAACCTTTCCTTTTAAGGCTACTGGACTAGGAAAGATATCTATTGGTTAGACTAATTCCTAGAATACTTTTTAAAGAGCTTCCTTATCTTATTAGCCTTCTATCTTGTTTCTAGTAGGTAAACCTATAAGTTGTCTTACTAATTCTAATTAAAGTGACAAAGAGTTCTAAAGCTAAAGCCAGAACTCCAAATCTATTTTTCAGGTAATAAACTAGAAGGTGAAAAACTGAGAGGATTCTAGCTCTTAAAAGATACTTGATAGGAGTAAGAGTACTTCTTCGTTTATTTATTACCTTCTGAATGAAGAACTGCAACAACAAAAAATCCCCTGACGAACCCTCTTTTAGAGAAACCTTACAAGACATAATGAATTTAAACAAAGGTAATGAAATTTAGAAAAGTTAGAGAAAAATGGATTACGCTTTATACCTTTATAATAGCAAGTCCCTCAAGAAAAAGGTATCACAGTTTTCTTTAGACTTAGGATTAACATATTTACCTGTTTACCAAGATCGGTAGAAATTCTAGCATCAAGAGAGAATAGCTCCAATTCCTAATAGTGGATACCAAAGCTACAACAACTTCCTCTCTTGAGTACTTCTACTGTTACTTAATATCCATATCCAGGAACTTTTAAGATTATGTAATGTATCTAAAACTGAAGGAAGTGAATCTGCTTAGAAATCTCCTCTCAAAGCTACACTTGAAAAGCACTTCCCTCAAGAAAAAAGAGCAACACCGGCAAAGACAGCTACGAGAGAGAGCTTACAGCTTTCACTTGGCCTAGATTGATTGACCTTCCTTCGGCAGCACAGAGCTAGCAGCACAAACAACAAAGCAACACTAAGAAAGATTCGGAAAGTCACCAGCCTGTTCCTAGTTTAAGAACTTCGTACCTTGCAAAACCAAGAAGACCGAAGTCAAAGCTGCAAGAGAATAGTTGTTATAGCTGTTACTAACATATGTTATTCCTTTAGCGGTCAGCCTGTAAATAAAACAATTCCCAACCCCTGAAATACAATTCTGAGAGTAACTCTCTATTCTCTAAAGGAATCCCCTTTACTTACCAAGAATACAAAACGACAAAGAATATTGGTAGAATCTCTAAAACCCCTAAACCTGGAACTGAAAAGTCAAAAGGGAGTATTTTCTACAATTATGGACCTTTTGATTTATAAAATGAAGACCAGGAACCCTAGCTTAGGAATGCCTTATACTGGGATCCTACTTAATTTAAAAGCTGGACTTATTTATAAAATCCTATTGTTAAAGGATACTGATAAAGGACAGATACTAACAAAAGAAGCTTTAAAGAATAATGACTCTCCAGCTCTATGTTGCTTATCGTACAAAGAGGATTCCTTAATCGATAATGAATTAATCCATCTTACCGAGTAAACCTTGTTTTAGGAGGTTAAGGCATAATGGTAAATTGATAGTTAAACCCTTCCACTCTTAAGACCAAAAAACAGACTTCAACTTCTAAAATTACAGAATCTTTAGAAAAAGCTTTTCCTCTAAACCCTTTATTATCTGGTAACGCATAAACCTCGAAAACAGAAACTAAACCTGACTTACCTAACTCAACTTCTAAACTTCAAGTTCTGCATGACTTAATTCAGATATATTCTTAGCAGCTAGACCCGTATTCTAGGAGTTATAAACCCTTCTTTCCAGATAGGCTTATCCTATACCTTTACCTGTCCTAAGGGTATTGTTCCCTGTCTTTGTGCTATCGGTATCTTAGCCTGTAGTAAATGTATGTTGCCTGTACTCTATACCGGACCTGTCTTATTTAGTATTGAATTATACTTGTTGTATTTTAGTTATTACTAGAATTTCTAGTCAGTCTTTTTTATTAGGATAGGAAGGAGTAAGAGCATACATAATAAATAATAGATAGAGGGACTGGTTTATTTATTAACGAGCTTTGCCTAAGAGCTTTTCATTTACTTAGAGATATGGGAACGTACTAGACAAGAAGTCACCCGTGTATTTATTTACCTTAATTTTAGGATTCATAATTAAGGGAAGATTTCTATTGTCTTTTGTTTTTTATCGGTATGGAGAATACTAACTAACCCTGTACGTACATTAATCTACCTGACTGGAGCTTTTGCAGGAGAAGACCTTAGAGTATTATGGATAGAACCTACAGACACCAACAACTGGAAAAACGGACTTAAAAGTTTAATCACCAGAAACCACTTCCTTTAGCCCGAGTTACTCCCTAACCATTTTTTTTGATCTCGATTTGGAAAAACTTCTAAAAAAGGCAATCACTTAGCTACTCTAACTTATTAACTCAGGAACAAAAAGGATTCCTTATTTCAAATTATTCCCATAAAAACTTAAAAGGATTAACAAAGAAAGAATAATCTAAAAACCCGTTATAAAATCATTTCCTTGGATTAGGAATTAGTCTATCCGGTAAGGTTTCTCTTCTTTAGTTTTAGTCTTATACATTCCCATTCCTTATAAAAGAAAAACTGCTTTAGTTAAAATATATCCTTCTATTTACCTCTGGAACACGGAACCCCCGTATACAACCCCCTTTAACCTACTTAACTAAAAAATTCCAGGATAAAAGACTTTCACGAAAGGTTAAAGATTCTATAAATAAATATTAAAGCAAAGAACTCCGAAATGTATCTAAATTCTAGTACCTGTTAGGATAACCCTTACACTAGGAAAACCAGAATCTAAATGCAAGGGCTTTCTTATTGAAAGGAAATTGCATTGAATTTCCTACTTTACCTCTTAGAAGGGCCCTTTTCTTCAGTAATTACTTTCAAAAAAACCCTAAATAAGGAATACCGAATTTAACAGAATTAGTTAGAGTTACTATCTAGAATGCTGTTTATCCCGGGTTGAGGTACCGAGCAAGAAAGATATATTTCCCCATTTACGCTTTTTAACAGGCCTTAAAACATAAAATAGAAATTAGGGTTAATAAGAACAATAAGAAGAACGAAGAAGCAAGAACAAGTAGAACAGAAGAGGGATTGACTCCTATTCAATCTGAGAATCTATACTCCCAATCAATAAACTGCAAAGTACAATGAGTAAGATCTCTTACTTTAACAAAGGAACTATACAAACTCTAACAAACAAATAGAACTATTGTTTAGGCGTTCCCCCTAAAACCCCCTTAGGCTACAATAGAACATATAATACAGTAACTACATAGAACAATACATTAGCTACTATACTTATTATACTATAACTACTGTATCTTATAAAGAAAGGCTTTCCCACTCTCAAGTGATCAGCCTAGGATACTCTCATTACTCTTATACTTCTAGCTCTTATAGTTATAGGTCTTAACCAACAGCAACAGAAGACACTTAAGAAACAACTTAAGCAACAGATAAGAAAGAAGCTCCATCAGAAGCAGCAACTAGGTCTCTATTGGCCTATGTACGTGTATGGATACTTACACTACTAGAATAGCCCCTCCCTCCGCTATACGCTACAGTCGGGGGTATACAAATACACTATCTCCCGGATCCCACTCCACATGCTCTACATCAGCTACTCAGCATGCTAACAACAACAAGCTATGGAACAGCAGCAACTAAGCAAGCACTAAAAAAGCAATGCTAGGCTAAAATCTTTCTATACTCTCCTTAATCTTAGGTTTGGTAGATTCCCCCCTGATTTTCAATGTAGTGGATTTAGGAATATGTGGTGCAGTATATTCTTTATAAAAAGAAAAAGAGAGCTCTAACTTCAAAGTCTAAAAAAGTTTTTGCCCCTTCATGAGTCCTTTGCATTTATATAGAATCTATATTATTCTTCACCGAACGTAAGACCACGAGTGCTTTTGTACAGGGAGAATACCCTATAAAGTAGTATAACCAAAGTTTTAAGTCCAAAAAGCTCAATTCAATACCCACACTTATCCATAGTTTTAGACTCTCTTACTTCTATAGATTGGTTCGAATACGCTTGTTTTGTTATCTAATTCTGTTAGTCGATAAAAGTTTAATAAATTTCTACGAAATATGGTACACTGTGTTTTAAAAATTTTAGATAACAGCTATCCTGCTGCTAAATACTGAAAATGTAAATCCGAACATTAAAGCTACTATAGTCCTTCTAAAAAAAGATTTGAAAGGGATTCTTTTTATAATACACCAAAAAAGGCACTGCCTTATAGGACTTTTAGATACTTCGGGACCGATCCGCGGGAAAACTAAATCCGTTCGAGATTTTGGATCTAATCAGGAAAACCTTCTTGCTTAACAAAAAATACTTTGTAGCTTATCCTATTGAATATAATATAGGTTGCTTTTTCATAGTTGTGTATAGTTAACCGGGTTCTTGCTGAATCAGAGAGACTTTAACTCTCTTTTGGTTTTATCCAGGAAATCCAATCTTTTTGCACTAGTACTCCTTGTAATATATAAAGTAAAGGCTCGCAATTATCCATTCAAAGACTTAAGCATCACTACTAATTCCGCGTTCTTAATCTACTAAAGCTTACTCCTGTGGCCTTTGGTATAAAAGGTAACTTATTCGGGACCTACTAAAAGAAGTCAAAGAATCCGGACACGCATGTTATACCAAAGTTACACCATAGAGTAAAGTTCTCTAATTTAGGTTTTTAATAAGAGGGTCCCCTTTTTAATTAAACCGGGTTCCCGCCTAAGTCAGAAGGGTCTTCCGTTCCTTTTAGTACCTCCTTGTTGTATGAGTAAAGATCCCTCTCCATATAATAAACTCTTCCCCCAAATTTGTCTAAATAAGTTATTTCTTTGCCTTGTAGAGCTGCCCCTTTCACTTAGACTATGTTCTATATTTTACATTTTTAATTTTCTTTGAATGCTAACCCGAGTTTTTATTAATAGAATTTTTCCGTATCGAGTTGACTAACTTAATAGCAAAAGGACTCCTTTAGTGAAAAGGCGAAATCTATCCGTTATTTAGTACTCATCAAACAACTGTAAATAGGCGAGTATTATTTACACTTTCTAAAGGATCCAGGGGGCGGAAAAAGGTTTAATTACTGCGTCTAGCAGCTTCTATTCTGGACTTGACTTTTCTGTTACCCTATCCTTGTTAAAGTTAACTAGTATTCTCCTAAGGGTCCCTCTCTCTCAGTTGGATTATATGTGAATTCTTTTTACTGGGATTCCCTTTTTTTAGCTTTATGGGTGTTTCTGCTTCTAGATTGCAGGAAAAGGACTCGGTTTCAAGCATCATTTCTTAAAATTAAATTACTGCGGTTTTCTCTTTTTTTTGTTATCCAGTTTGTACTTTTTTCCTTTTTATTCTTAGGATAATGTGGAAAGGGCTGCCTAAATAAGCATTAAGTTTATAATAGGTTTTTATATGACCTATACTGCGAGATATTTACTTATAACATCCGAAAAACCTTATACTTAACTTCTTTTAATTTCTCTAGCGGAGACCTTTGAAAACATTAACACGGGGACCCATGGTCAATGGAATTTATAGGGAATCCTACGGAATTGAAGGGGTTTTTCTTTGCTCTTATCTTATAATAATTTAATAATTCTAGCGCCCCCTGTCGTCGTTTTTAATCTTTTATCTTATACCAAACCAAGGTCAGAGGGGTATCTAAGCGCGAACCCGTATAGCCTCTAATTTATCTTTATTCTTACTGCGTACGTATTCACACCAAATCTAGCATTCCCTATACAAAATAAAAAATTTTTATTTATAAAGTCCGTATAACCAGATTTCACAACCCGATCTAATCCATAGTATAATTACGCTTTCTAAAAGATTTTAGTTACTTACTCTTAGTTCTCTTAAAGCTTCCTCGACCTGAGTACTTGAATTTTGGGTAACTTGTAAAGCGTGCCGCCTATATATAATACGGGATACCTAAAAACCCTTTGCCTTTCTTTATTATGTATTAGCTTACTTGTTAACGCGAGTAACCCAGTAAATATAGTAAACCAAGACTTTCTTAAAATTTGTTGTGTTGTACGATCCCACAGAAATTTTAAGAAACTAAAAACTATTTCCTAAACAGGTAAAACCCGCTTGGAATACCTTATATGACTAACCTATTTGCAGTAAATTGACAGGAGTATGTTTCGAACTAAAGAAGGGTTTACCCCGAATTTATACACTATTTATTATAATGTTTCAGGACGAAGTTTAACTTATATTAACCTATATAAAAAAGGGACCCCTTGCCATTCTAGAGTCCCTAGCATAAAGCTAAATATTTAAAGTCTTCCTTATAGTGCTTTTCATTAACCAACCTAAAAATTTTTTATATTTAATTTAACTCCTTTTTGTAAAGTTACCCTGTTTAGAAGAAAAGGCTCCGGTTTATATGAAATCTTCCTTTTACCCCTTTTGGAACCGCAATCTTAGGAAATTGCCAGCATTACGCTCTTACAACAAAAAGCATTGGTGAGGTTTTTTACGTTTACTTGAAATAATGCCCGGATTAATAACTTAAAGTAGAACTGTAGATATACCAACAAGAAACAAAAGTTATTGTCTCAATAAGGAATAGACACTAACGCTTTCTGTATTCCGACATATACATAAAAAAAGAAAGCATCCTTAGCTTAAATGGCATAGAAAAAGTAAAACATACCTTGCGTATTGTCTTATACTCGCAAAAGAAAACTTTTTTTAGGAAGAAATCCAGGGTTACGTGCGCTAAAACACTATATTAATTAAGTAAGGCAGTACTCCTGCGTATATAATTCTCCTTTCTCTATGTGCTTTTTAGCGGAATTTTTCATTTGAGTTGTTTTTAATGTATCTATGTCAACAAGTACCGCGGTATCTTGAAAAAGGACTCTTTACTTTAGTAAAGGTTGGGTTTTCTATATATAGGAATTTAAGTGTAGCATAGAAGATTACTAGTATAAGTCCGTCAAACAAGAGTGGGCCACTCCTAGGATTCTCAAACTAATTTTTTTTGTAATGTTTTTGACTTCAAAAAAGAGTAAAGCATAGAAACTTTTATGACAATCACGTAAATAGATACTAGATACATTAATTACATGCAGGAAATTCAAGGCTGGCGGGTAGTTACAAGAGATCTTTAGTAAAGCCCTTCAAGTCCAAGAAGTTCTAAGGATATTAGCGCCTTGTGAAATGGAAGAGTCTGGGTACATAACAAAAAGTCAGGGCTACCTCACATTTAAATACCTGTCTCAACAAACTTACTAGATTAGAACGCATTCTTTAAATAAAAATAAGACGATACCTTAAAATACCCCAGATACAAACTTTACTTTCGTGTTCCCTCTGAGGAGGTTATCGCGTATCCTTTTATACAGGGATTGGTTCTTGCACAGCGTTAGGTACTTCTAATTTAATACACATTAAACTTCAAAAGTTTTTACCAGGACTCAGAATGAATAAGATACTCAAACAAGCAAAATCCCAGCTCTATCTGATTTGAGTTACCATAACGGGGTTTTTTCAGGTATAGGTTAAATATAAGGATGTTTTACCGCCGAGTTTTTAAAACAAGTAGTCAGAAACTACTCAAAATAGGGGGGCTAAATCTCTAGGTTATCTCTAAAAAAAGTTTTCAGAAGTATACGAGGCAATCACCATAATAAGCTTATCCTAAAAGCAATTTCTAAGATACCCTTTTTCGAAACCCCGAAAACAACAGAGCGCAATAGCTTTTTGAGAATAACTTAGAATACGTCCCCTTTGAATAACAGAAGCTTAGTAAGGGAATATACTAAAATGACTCTTTTTTAGGATTTACCCGGAGCCTACTAGTATTAAAACCCGTTAGCAACAAGTACTCTTTGTGTCCCTCTTTTGGTTTTATATACTAGTAATAGCCCTGAGTTCCCTTGTCTGATATAGTATTTCTTTCAAAACTGGGTCAGGCTTGGTTTAAGAGGTCCCTTATTTCACAAAAGAATGTCGGAGAAAGCGAAATACGAGTGGCGCTAAGTGTAATCCTGAAATTTGTAGCTTATAAATTAGATTCCGCTGTTTCTTATTTATAGTATTATATGGATCTTTTGACTATTTATACTTCGCAGAGGCTGCAAAAAACTTTAAACAGAATTCTCCAAAGCTTGCTAGATCAAAAAAGGATCCCTTTTTGGCTTCCTTTTAGTATGGATAACTACGGCTAAAACCTATGCTAATAAAGTAACTCCTTGAATTATACACATGACAAAAGCTTTAAAAGCACTTACTTGTTTAGTTTGAACTTACTTATATAATTACAGCAGTGAGTACCCCCAAGCCTCACCTCATCCGGGGTACCCTAACAAAGCAAACTTAGTTTAAGATTTTTAATAACCAATAAGGGTAGGGACTCAGAAGTCTTCCCTATGAAAAAACGGAAATCTTTGTACATCAAAAGATATAAAATTACAAAATCTGCCTTAAAGTAATTCCCGTAAAATCGCTTATAAAGAGCAATTCTAACGGATTTTAATAAAAAGAGTTTGAGTTGAAGGCCCTCCTTACTTTTCTAAAAGAAATAAGGCGACCCCGCCCGCTCAGGTAAACGAAAAAAGTTATGTACTAAGGGAAAATAAAGAGTAATCCCCATGAAATAGCGTTTTTAAGTAATCTATAAATCCTAGACAGAACTATAAAGAACAAACTTTCACGTGTATTTGAACCTAAGTATCTGCCCGCATTCAACCCGGTTTTTAGTTAACTAAGGGGTATAGTAGATATCTACTTTAGTAGACGCTTTCAGGAGGGGACCTTCTTGGAAGAAAAGTATAATCCCATAACTAGGAAAAAGCATTCTTCTATCTAAGTGAATTTTACAAGACTTCTTGTACAGGAGCTGCTGCTATTCAACTGTAAATTAACTGCGAGCACTATTTCGAACCCCGACCAACCTAACAATTAGACTTTGATTTATCGAAAACAAACTGGGTAAAATGTAGTGAGCTATATAGCTGACCCATAACATACTATAGCTTTTTCCTAGTACGGGTAAAGTCTAAAGTATTTGAATGCCTTTCTTTACCTTCTGTAATTAGTTTTAATGGAAAATACTAAAAATTATCCTGTAAAGTGCTACCGTGGTTACCGAGGGCCCCTGTTGTCCTTATAAACTAAGGGCCCTGAAAAGCTTAAAAGAATCCTTTTGTTTTGCTATTATATCGACTTACTAGTAATCTTTATTTACTTAGAAAAAGAAACACCCAATCTCGAGGTCATCGGGTATCCTATCCTCTAGGGCCTGGCCGCTAAGGAGACATTTTAAGCTATAGGAATTCCATCTACGTATGTGCGGGAGAGTTTTTATACGAAACTTTTTGAAAAGGCAGTACCTCTAGTGGATAGTCTTATCGGGCTCGGATTTCCTTTTATTTATAATGTTTTTGTATTCCTCCTTATTTTAAAAAGAATTTAGGAATGCTGCAAAGTCGTGTGCTAGTGGGTACATACACTATCTGTATTCGTATAGGGGAGGATCTATCCTGGGGGGATATTGTTACTCATTGTAGTGGTCTTTTTAATAAAAGTATATACGGACCGAGGATAAAGACTCAATAAAGCGGATTAGGTAAGACTAAGTGTTGTGTGTGCGATATTAAAGACCCCTAAGTTTAGTATCGAGGACCTTTAGGATACTAGAATAACACCATACTTAAAAACGGAGTTAGAGTATTAGAGTAATCCACTATCATTTTTATACCACAATATAAAACATTAGCAGGAAACCCTAAAATAGAAGATTATAACCCGTGTCCCCTTCTAGTAACTTCCTACAAAAACTTAATACTAATAAAAAGGAATTCTACTCTATAGGGAATTTTTTAACTTCTTACTTAAGCTTTTTGTTCTATCTAAGTTTTCTTAAGGTTCTTTAGCTTTGCGCTTCCTTGTACATCTAGAGTAGTTTATCAAGAAAATTTTTATACGTATGCTCAGTTTTTAAAACTGGTTAATTATTATACTTAACTTACAATCCTTTTTAAACACTTTTAGTGAATTAAAGGACACAAACTTGTATATTGAGAAGTTATAGACAATCATTCAAAGATATCCCAGGGTTAACCTGGATAAATCAGACACATATAGTCGATCGGCTACTACCAAGTTTTAGAGTAGCAAAAGTGGTAACTAATCCTCGCTTTTTAGAAAAGAAATATATTTAGCTTTATTTAGAGGCTCTTCGGCTCCCCGTACAATTCATTTTAACGTCAACAACACAAATTCAATTAGCTGCATATTTCAGACAAAAAGAGAGGCCTGTCCCTATACCCAGAAATTTTATACAAGAAAAACCTTTTTAATACCGGATCCGAGTCAACTAAAGGTTGCCTAATAAGTAAGTATAAGTAGTATTTACAAAAAGTTCTGTAAAGGAACACAAAAACTACAATATCACAAAAATGGAGCTAGCAGACGGATACGCAAGATTTTTAAGGAGTAATAAAGTAAAAGGAGCTTCGCTTTGAAAACCCTGACTTTCGAGAGCAAAGAAATTTATGTATATTTGGAGTACCCAAAATCAAAACCACTTTCTAGTTAGTTTATGAGTATAGTAAAATAAGATTCAGCCCCTACGAATCCAGATATAGCGCCGCCTCTCCCTCTTCCAATCAATTTCCTAGTAAAAGGTTCTTTGCGCTCACTAGATACTTTAAAAAGAGAGAATTCTCAGGCTAAGAATCTGAGGGAATACCCAGAAAATAAAACTAACACAAGAACCCTTTTCTAAAAAAAAACTCTTTTAAGGACACCCCTGCCCGGTATTTAGAAATTTAGTTTAGCCTCTTTCCCGAAAACCTTTAAAATCCAAGTAAATTAGTGACACTTAAACCTGTAATCTATAACAAGACTTTTACAACCTGATCCCAGAAGTATCCCGCCCCGACGCCTGGAGTGCCCTAATTTTGTCAAAATTAAAGAGTTCCTGGTTTACCTTATAAAGTACTCCTGCTTTAAAGTTTAAAGAGAAGGCCCCTTTTCTTATTTATTACAATATAAATAAAGGGGGCTCCGCGGGATTCCTAGAGTAATTCTAGTATATTCCAAACTTAGGTGAATTCCTTTAGTTGTTTTTTTAACAAATATAAACATTTCCTACTTCTCCTTGTTCAAGGCAGAAGACTCAAAAGGACAATTTTATCAAATGAAGTTCACTTTAACAAAAACTTGCACACGAGTTTCCGCAGTCTATAATGAATAAATAGATGTCCGTCTAGGACAGGGGGAGGTAGCATAACCCGTACGAGCAAAGAATTTGAGAGCTTCTAAAACTTAAGTAGTAACAATTGATCAAGGTCTAAAGCCTGCTATGGAGCCTCGGTAATTTCTATTTATTCGTCTGAGTTTTCCAACTAGGGATGATCCCGTTTTTCTTACCCATTTAATTTAGGGCCCTTTTATGCATATTTAGATTATATAGGAGTAACCGGCAATCTTTACTTGGGTGTTTTGTGAGAATAGGAACTTTAGTCTTTTCGTACAACGAGAGCTCCTTGACAAGTTATTGGACTACTTTCTTCTAATACGGCAGAGAAAAATTTTTATTGAGAAAGACATTGCAGTTTAAAGTGTCTGATAGATTTAAATATTTGAAAAGGAGTCCTAATAAAAAGGAAAGAAAACAAGACTGGTTTGGTATACGAGAGCACGTAGGGTTTTTATTAAATTAAGAATTGTAAAAGTAAGACGCCGCCTGAAACGATGTAAAAAGAATCCTGCGGTAGAGACATCGGGCTTGGAAGTAGGTCTAAGTGGTTATAACTTAGTAGCAAAGGGGTCTTTTTAACCGGCTTACAAGTAAATCCTGGGTTCCCTCCATTAAAGAAAGTTACGCTCCTTTTTAATACACATATAATATTACTGCTATAATTTAAAATAGTAAAATTACAAAAATAAGGGATGGGTTTACTTGTTTTAATTCGTATAAATAAGCACTCTAGTTAAACCTTGTGTTACATAGGTTTATAATGCTGAAGTTAAAAAACAACTAAGTCGCTAGTTATGAAACATCAGGAGAATATAATGTTGACTGTCAGTAACGAAAAACATAAAGTCTTTTTATCACCTACTTTCCTAACCCTTGAGGTAGTACGGAGTCCCTTTATAGATGGGTGGAGATTTTATAATATTTTTACTTTTTTAGATTTTCATTACTAACTCATAAAAAGGGGCTTGTCCAAAGCTCTCGAGGTATTCAAAATACATACAAAGAGTCCCCTACTAGTGTCAAATTAAAGAAGTGTCTCGGTGTTTAACAAAGGTTTTTTACGTTTCCTTGAGTTTTTTGCGGAATATTATCAATTAGATACTTGAAGGGCCTTTTGAGTAACTTAGAGGTATGAAGCACGCTAAGAGAAAAAATTTACGTTAAATAGTGATTTCAGTCGATTTTGTTAGATTTTTATACTTTTCAAAGGAATACAGGACTCCCCTTAACCAAAGGAAGGTGGCCCTAAGTCTAGAGATTCTACGAAGCCCCTTGTAATACAAGATATACACCTCGCTTTTTCATTAAACTTTCTTTTGTTAGTAAAATTAACAAGGCGGTCAAATTAGGGCTATACGCAATTAAAAGTGAAATACGAAGGATTCTCTCGCTATGCAGCTTTTTTTAGATTAGAATCATATATCCCAAAATACTTTTTTATTACTCAGCACATTGCGAACTCCGGAATTCTTATTATGCCCCTCGCCGCAGTATACTGAGAAAAGTCTTCTCTAAATTTAATTACTAATAAGATTAATTTCACTATTAAAAACCCCTGTAACTTCTACAAATATTAAAATTTTAATGTTTTTGAAGGGACTCTCTCTCACCAAAACTCTTTTTAATGACTAAATTTGGGGCAGAACCGGAGTACTTTATAACTCAAATTTATTTTAAAGGTAAATTCTTTTTTAGAGAACAAAAAAGTTTTATACAAGGTATAGAACATGTATTAACTGTACCTTCCATCAAGATTTCTACTCAACCCCCATAAATCTAGGGATCCCTCATTTTAGATTACTACTGAAGTTTAACCCTTTGAATATTTGCAAAATTGACAAAGTATAGTTATGCTTTTTGATATGGAACTCTTGGATTTATGATTCCCGATAGAAGTTTGTGAACTAGGTTTAGGAGTAATTTGACATATAATTTAATTTTACGGAAGCAATAAGTTTCTTTCTTTAATTATACAAAACTTTCGCTTACTTTAGTGGATCTCGACTGCGGATAGATTACCCTTTATTATATAAAGTTTCCCTTTTGCACCCCCTTTCTTCTTCTCCATTGTAAAAGCATTGAAATTGAATAATATGGGGTATTCGATTGTAGTACTATCTATTTTTTAGTTAAGGTCTTGTATAGAAGTTTTAGTTTTGGGGATCCCTATAAGTGATACATAGTTAAAAGTATAAAAGTAGCAGCTTTGAATAATAAAAGTTTTTAATAGAAGATTTTTCTGGTCTAATTATATGTAAGAGCCTATAACAAGGGGAACTCCTTTAAGAAAACTATTTATTTTTCGAGTTTATATTAAGCAAATCCGAATAAACCTAGTGTCTTTTCAGTGAATTTCCATAGGTAGAGTTTTCTATTAATGTTACAAGTAAGGAGACCCGGGAATCCTATCTCATTAATTACAATATTTTAAACTACCAAGAATTCTGATATATAGATATACTTACTTTATATATCCCTGACAACCTTTGATAAAAAAGCATGTAAATAAAGCCAATTAAGGAATATAAAGGCAGTTCTGTATACCAAATTACCATAGAAAGAAAGGTAATCCGGAAGAATAGGAATTTTCTATCTTTCAAAAAAAGCATTATATAAGTATTTAGTGAAAATCTAGTTTTTCGTTTTAGTAGGGGTTCCCTTGCTTTGAAAGGAGTCAAAGATATTCTTTAAAGTGTAAACCAAAACACGGATATTCTATTAACAAGAATTTCAATTTCAACGGGATTCAATAGGAAAAACCACACTTTTTATTCTTTTTACTGTATATGAAACTTTTTCTTTCTAAGATCTTAAAAAACTCCTTAAGAATTAACTGCAATTATATAACTTTAATCCTAGTTACCCCGATTCTAAAGTCTGCCCCCTGCAAAGTAAAATCGAATCTTGAGTGCTATTTCTTCTATTTAGTTTTTGGTAAGGCGAGAATTAAAGGCAGGCTAATCTAAAAGGGGCTGCCTAGTTAGACCTCATACTCTATTCGCATATTCTGTTTTTATAGGGGACTGTCCTTTTTTAATTTTAATAGAATTTGTTGATGTTCAAGGAACCATAACGACCCCTAGGAGTGCGAATAAAGGGTTTTTATATTTAAGTATCCCTATAAAAAGAGCAGGGTTGAATCCCTTGTAAAGACTCTGAAATATGTCTAAGTACAAGCACGGCTTTCCCCACCCTCGTTTTAGCAGCTAAATTTCTGATTACAACGAGGCCTTTATTCTCTATCTTTGAGCCGCTTGATTCGTTTACTTTAATAGAGCAGCTTACCAAGACCGGAGTACTCCATATCAAAAAGCGGCCGGCAAAGGCTTTCTAATCCCAAGATAAAGGGAGTCGAGATTTTTAAGAAATTAAGTAGAATGTTTATATAAGCGGAGATTCCCTACTATAATTATAATATAAGAGCTCCTTTTAGAAAAGCGGGGTTTCCTTTTTATTAAGTCTTCGAGCTAGACCTTTTATTAGCTTTTTCTGAAACATAAAAATCTAGTTACAAAAAAGATGCAATGGTTCAAAGCGTCGCCCCTTAATTAGAGAAAACCGAGGATCTGCTCTAGAAATGGGTGCTTTTATCTCTCTAAAATACCTAAGTATGGCACAGTACAGTAAAAGAAAAGAAACTCCGACTGCCCAGGATTTCTCAACTTGGATTGGCAGAGTCTCGTTATTTACAAGATATTCATTTTATTATCCAAAAAAGACTGGCCTTAGCCGCACATATCTTTTCTTTATAGAAATTTCGTACACCACAAGGTTGCGCGAGGGCATACTTATTAAACTTAGATTTCCCTGCAATTGACTGGGGTTTTGGGTTCCCGGATCAAGATTTACCTGCGGGTAAATTTTTTAAAATAGGGATTGAGTCGTGAGAAAAAGCTATAAAAAAGTTCTCTTAGGTAGGGTTTTTTATCTAATGCTATTAGGTATTAGGACGTATTTTACTCGCGCAGTGTAAAGGGTTTCATAGCCAAAACTTTATTTATAGTTTTATCCTATACTAAAGATATTTAATCGTTAAAATCTAACAAGCAAGAAGGGGCTGCCTCTATTCTCCCATAGCTAAGAAACCCCTCGATAAGGACTCTCGGTGGGCAAAAATGAAACACAAGAAATTTACAATTTACGTCCGAAAACTCTTAAAACAAAGTTTGCTGATTCAGGATAATCAAAATATTTGTAATATAAAAGAGGCAGTTGAGGAGTAATGCTTTTTGTGATATTCGGTGTACAGTAATTTTATATAAGTTTAGTAAAAGGCGTTCCTTGATACGGATAAGCCCGAGAGAGTCTCCTTATATTGTAGTGCTTTAGAAAACTCTTTTGATGCTTCGTTTTTCCTAGGTATGGAGCTAAGCTCTTTGTTCGTTATATTTACAGTTCTCCTAATTTGAATTGTATACTAAAAGCAAAGCTGGAGGTATTTTTACTTTTAAAGTAAATCCTATTCTACTCTAAATCTCTCCCCGGGTATTCCCTCTTTTTTTAGGAGTCCCTAAAGTATACTAGTATACCCCTCTAAAAAGACTCGGGTTAATTCTATGCTATGGGCTACCGGTTTTTCGGAAAGCGCTTTTATGGAAGCCTTTCTTTATCTTTATAAAATAAGTATAATGAAAATATTTAATAGCATATAGCAAGCTCGCATAGATCAAACCAAGAGCTTTCTAAAGATAGAATCTAGGAACTACTTTAACTTTTTAAGAAAAAACATACCTATTTTTATTTAAGCTGCTCCGTTGTAAGCGATAAAAAAGAAAATACATAGGATATAAAAACTGAGGTAAGGAACTGCTCGACGACCTAGTAAGTTACGTGATTGATAACCCGGGCCTACTTTCCGAAGTGCCACTGATACAGAAAACTACTTTTATCCTTTGTAGCTTTTTACAAACTAAGGGTACTGTCAAGGATTTTCTCTTTATTCTTTATATTTAATTCCTATGAACTCCAGAGGCGCCTTGCCTAATATAACTAAAAACCCCTTCCTTATGGAGTTTTCGGTTGCTGAGTCGGTAGAAATTCAAAAGACTTTTATCCTGTTTTATTGCCTGAAACTTACAAGAGCTCCCTATTACGCATAAGGGTTCTTAAACGGCAAAACAAAGAGCCGATAGATTTACATGGACTTATTGAGTGCAGCATCCCCTAGTATCAAGAAAATGTTATCTCAGAGTTTTTAACAGGAGAGAGCTCCCGGCCAGAATGAAATATAACCCGAAAAGTATAGGGCGAGTTTACGTATTATTTAAAAACTAAAGCTACATGCTTTTATCCAACCAAAAAAGTACCCCTCAGCCTTCTCAAAAAGACATATACTAGAATTTTAAACTACTATTAAAGAAAGAATTTTATACAGCAACCTCGGGCTCGGGATAGTACACTTTGATAAGACTGCTCTATTAGTATAGTAGGATTTAAACCTTACTAAACTAACTATGCAGCATATCCGGTATCTCGACAAAGCGATATAACTTATAGAATATACTTTATAAAGTAGTACAGCAAATAGAGGCTCATAATCTAAAGTTTACCCACAATCCCGGAGTATAAGCCAAAGAAATTTACTTTTCTGCCTTACCCTTAAGTGTTATACAGAGTTTCCCAAGCCGGGTCTTAATGTCTAAGAGATTCTTTTATACTAGGATCGATTGAATTACCTGCATGTTAGAGAACCCGAAGTAGTAAATATCTTATCCTCAACAGAGCAAAAAGTGTTTACGGAATCCATTTGCAGGTACAACCTTTGTATTGTAAAAAACTTCTAATAGGACCCTTTACGCTAGAAAATAGGATTTCATTTGACATGAGAGGGTCTTCTTATATATACTTGCAAAATAATATAGCTTGTTTTTCCACAAGCACACCCATAGAAATGAAAATAACAGCAGCTTCTTGGCCTGTGTGTGATGCAACGAGCTTTCGAAAATACACTGGGTCCAAGGAATTAGAGCCTAAAAAGTGTTTAGTACAGAGACCCCTTAATATATAAAGTACAAACAGCTATTTAATATGTGGACCCTTTATTGATTCTTTTAATAATTGACACAGTTAAATAAACCAGAGGCTAGATCCGGTCCAGTTAATTAATTGTTGAAAATCCCTTAAAGTAGTACACAAAATAGACCTCTTAGTAAATAATGCAAAGGGAAGAGCTTCTGTAATTACTAAATAAAGTAAGAAACGGAAGAATGTAACTTTAAGTGAGACTGAATTCGAGTCTTTTTTATTTTCTCTTATTGTCATGAGAACAAAGCTTTTATTTAGAGCCTAACTGGAAGCCCCGCTGCTAGGGATAGGGAATTTCGTTGATTTGGGGTCAAATAAAAATTTTTTCCTAATATTCAGGAATATACTATAGTTCTAGTGTTAACTATAACTAGGGGTAGCTCCAACTTACCTACGCACTACACAAAGCGGGGTTAGTGGGCAGTAAGCGATCCCAACTTAAATTCGTAGATTCTTTTAGGGTCGGAGTATTGGAATACGGGCTTGTTGGTTTAAAATTGCACAAAGATTTTAGTTCTTCGTCAATGTTTTTCTGTACTCCATTGTATAAATAAAAACAAAAGGGATACCCCTTTCTTATTCACAAAACTCTATTTCTCCTTACAACTCTCTCCTGTATTAGTTCTACTTGAGCTAATCTCGTATTCCCCACCTCTTCTAGATCTAGAGCTTTTAATAATTAAAGTGTTACTTTCAGAAAAAAAGAATGAAACTTAAGTTTCTTTGTTAGTACTTTACTTAATGGGATTCCTTGAGTTGATTTCTCATTCTAGAGAGAGCCTTGGAAAGAAGCTTGTTGTGTAATGAATTTCTAGTCCTAACAGAGTCTATTTTTTACATTAGAATATAAGGCTAAAGTGAAACTCCCAATTCAATTGGATTTACTAAAAAGGGGGTCTTTTTAAAGCAGAACCTGGGTTTTCAACCTCTCCTTGTCACAAGAAAGACTTTATAATTACTCAAATCCTAATCTATTTTTTTACATAGTAGTAGCTCCTAATACCTTATAGATAGTTTTATAGACTTAAATTTACCCCTAAAAGTAGGAACATGCAAGCAAGTAAGACCTACCCTTTTTTAGTATCCGCTAAAAACACTTAAGGAAAAGCCTTATGAAATTCCCTTTTTCATAGAGCACAGGAAAGGGAGCTTGCTTACCAAATATAATATGCCAAACCAAATAGGCAACGTACAAAATTCTATTTATTTCTGGACTTGAAAGTAGTTAAAACAGATTCGATTTTATACCCTATCCACGGGCTCAACGGCTTGACAGAAGGTTTATACAACTCCCTTACTTGTGAGGCCTGGCCTATACCTTGTAACTTAAAGAAGCCCCTTTAGATAACTCACTTTTTGTATTGTAAAAACTCTATCTACCAGAATTTCCTATAAAAAAACCTCTTTAAGAAAGACATCCTTTTTACAGAAATTCCCTACTTCAAGGGAGATACCTATCCACTTTCTTTATCTAAAGGATTCAGAATGCTGTTAATCTTAGCTTTTACACCCCCTTTTAGAGTGCCCTACTACGCTGTTACTTTTGTTATGAGCCCCCTAACATATAGAATTACATTAAAATGGGATCTCAAACGCCTGCAGGAAAGGCAACCATTTCACAAATGAATTTAGGGAAGGAGCTGCTTTAGAATGAACCAAGATCTCGGACGGATAAAATAGAGATTACAAGGAACCGGAGGTAATAGCGTTTGATAACAGGGATAGAAAGAGAGTTCCTATAATAACAGAGTAAAGAAACGGAATGAACCTAAGGAAACAAAGACACCTCTAGACCGTTTGAGCTAATCGGGATACCCTAAACATGGAGATCCTGAGAAAGAGACCCTTGGTTAATAAGGGCTAGGGTGAGTCAAAAAGCAAGTACTTCTGATAGGCATTTGTAGCTAATGACTATTGAACACTCTGGATTTTCTAACTTACGAGTAGATTTTTTCGAAAAAAAGGAAGAGTACTAGATAGATACTAGAAAAACTAAGGATTCCCTAGATCAAAAATCGTAAACCAATAGACCGCCACTTGATGCTATCATTTTGGAGATGAGACTTTACAGAATTCCAACCAAAGGCCCGAAAAGACTGCTAGCCATAGAACTTACGCGAATTAGAGCTTTTGCGATCGTGAGTCATAGTTGAAAAAAGTTGCATGTATTTTATAAGACTACTTCTCGTTGTAGGAGTACTCTTTTTCTAGAGGCTAGAGGATAAACTAGATTCTTTTGTAACGAAATCCTATGCGCTAAGGAATATTATATACAGTGAATATTAGAGTCTATTTCAGTCTAAATACCAGGGAGAAGCCCGGATAGTTACAAGAAAAAGGGACTTTTCTGAGCCCTAATTTGAAAAACGAGCATACTTTTTAGAGGCCTAATTCTCCACAGAATTTACGAATTCCTTCCTATTCCTATATAGAGTGTATCTGATTCGAGGAGGATATAAAAAAGGTAGAAAACCCTAGGCGAGTCTAGTTATACTTACTTAGCTAAGTGAAAAGAGTTTCTAGGCATCCGGAATACTAAAACCCACTCTAAGGCTATTTAAATGTGATAAAAACAAAAAAGGGCAGCCTATCAGGTAATTTTTATTGTATATATTATACTTTTGCATTCGATTAAATTAAATACATTTTATATTTATTATACCTAAGAAAACTAACAACAAGGAAAGCCCCTTCCCTTTAACTTTAATCTCTCCTTAAACCTTATTTAGTTTGTTTCGATAAGAAAAATTCCTATACAATCTTAAAGGAACTACCTATACCTTCTATTATACTTCTCTACTAAGATACAAATCAATACTAACTTATATTACTATATGCTATACTAACAATACAATAAATACAGGCAACAACAAGCGTAAGCCCTATATACCGGGTTAGAATACAAGTCTCTGTTCAGCTCATATCTCATAGAAGTCTCGCTCTGAAAGGTAACAAGCAACAAGTCAATATAATCCATAAAATTGAAATAAGAAGAAAGAATAGTAAGTCATAAGTCAATTGGGTATTGTAAAGCAGTATGTACTGCCTAGAAACACAATTAAGCATTAACCTTCCTACGTATGCCTGCGGTCGGGTACAAGAATCATTACTACACCTTATAAGGCTTATTCCTCCCTTACTAGTAACAAGGAAAACCAGAAGGGTATACCTTATTACTAGAACTACAAATCCAATTGGAATAAAGGAAATCTTAAACTAAGCTGTTTTCCTGCTTTTTTAAGGGGTCCACTTCCCAACTAGAGTACTCCCAAGAAAGTATGAATTCGCTTGACTTAGCATAACACCCCAAAATCTTGTACGAAACAAGTTTCTGTATTTATGTTGTGAGTGAAATCTGGTATTTGGTGGATATCCCTTTGAGCTTATTGAAATGAAAAGTGTAGTAACTTGCGAACCCCGCCAAACCCCCATCCACGCCCCTCCTTTTCTAAATAATTTATCCGGTAGAACGCAAGTGATTTTGATCATATGACGTTGGTTCAAATCGTAGTGTTCCCTGGTTATAGTGTTAGAAACTAAGGCTTGAAGGACGGCTACCTCGGATTCCCTAGTAGACGAAGAGTCCTGATATTCTAGCTTTCACAAGGATACAATATCACTTAATTTCTACTCAAGGATCGGGTCAATCTAAAGGTAGAAAACTCTTTAGTTTTTCTTCCACAGGAGTACCCCGTGCACTACAAACGGAGCTCCCTTTTGATGAGCTATAAGTCCCCCATGGGATTGCTTAAGCAATAAATTACTAGGGCCTTGTTTAGAGGTTTCGGTGGTTATAGGTGCTTTTTTCATTTCCAGTATATAATCTAAGTACAAGTTTTAACTTAATAAACCCGAAATCGGTGTATTCTTTTCAACCAGAGATCTCTAAAAGATAAATCCAGGCATTAAAAAAGGAGGGAGCCCCTAAATATCAAGGGAAACTTACTACGGGCTGATAAACCCATTTTGTTCCTTCTAGGTCCTATAAAAAAGAATTGGTTGGCTATACACATAAGATACGACATAAAGAAAAACGGGCTAAAAAAATCCCTTAGTAATGGAAAAAAACTAAAGGAGTTCCTTAATATTTTTATTCGTGTGTCTCTTGCTAAGTGTAAACAAGCTTTCTTTTATTCTTAATTGCATTTTTCTTTTGGTATATTTGGTATATATTAATAATATCTCTTAGGAGAGCACCCCTACATATACATAGTTAAGAAAGGGGTTTTAAAGTACTCCTAAATGGGATTTTGTACTAGGCTTGTCAAGGCAAAAGAGGATTTTAACAGTATAACCCTTCCACTTTGTTTGGGCTTAACTACCGCATTTTGATGTACTAGAGTATCCCCTAGAATCTTTTAAATACAAAAAGGGGGCGCTATAGTTCTTCTTTTTATAAGGATTTCCATTTGACAGAGAGTTTAATTCCCTTTACATTTTAAAGGGGCTAAGACTTCTGTTAGTATGGTAAGCTTTTGTAATGAGTCTCGAACGGCAATGGCTAAAGGTTTAGACACCGGCAAAAACACAATTGCATTAAAATAAGTGCTAAAGTTATTCTTATTAGTATTATAAAAAGAGCCCCATTTGTTCGTGTTAAGTATCCCCTCAAAAAGACTCTTTCTTATTCTTAGTTGTCTCTTACTTTTATTTAGTACCCTTGTGAGATGCAGACTCCTCTTTCTCAAGCTATGAAACTCCTTTTTATTGTATACGTCCCTATAAATTAAACCTTCTTCATATAAGAAATTGACTTTACCAACTCATGTTTTTTAAGGGTTTAGACCAAACCACCCTCTGTTTCGAAATAGACAATTCATTACTAGGCAATCCCTGCTTGTAGTAGAAAACCTCGTAAGTGTAAAACTTTTTTTGTACTACGGTCGCTTATTTGAAATTGTAGCTAAAATTTATTTAGAATGAGAAATCTTTCTTTTCTTTATTTATAAGGGCCTTACTAAGTTATTTACTTGTATGAGATTAGGGCTTCTTTTATTAAAATATGTAGTAGCACAAGATTGGGAGGTATGCTGTGTGCTTTTGGTATTGTTAAAGGCTAAAAAAACTATAGCTAGTATTTAAACGAATTCCCCCCTTTTTTACTAGAAAATCGGGGGCCAGAGGCATTAACAATAAGAAAAACCCGGAAAACGCGAATGAATTTGAGGGGTTTTGTAAGAGGAAGTGAGGTACATATAAAATAAATAACAGAAAAGAACCCCCTTTTCCTAAGAGTTCATTGTGACTTAATTACATTAATTACAAGGTGGAGTTGAAAAACTACTCTACTACTTACACTTAACTATTCCTTAAAACCAACTTAACTAAAACTTCAGGAATAATCTATTTTATTTAAAGTAAGGAAGGTTAAGAAAAAAGGAATAAAGATCAAACTAAACCAATACCAAGGTTATGCTCTAGGATAGTCAGTCCACACCCATTATGGGAACGCTTTTTTTACCCTTTTACCTATGTTATGTCGCGTTTGATTTCTTTAAATGTTAGGCTAAAGTAGCTATCTATATTCATTTCCATTAGTAGGAGAGACTTCCTTACTAATTAAGTTCCTGTCTAGTTAACCATAACCTCTAAAAGAAAAATACTTGACGAAGCAATGGCTTACCTTATTCCTGTAAATAAAAGCTATAACAAAAACCCACTTACTTTATTTTCTATTTTTTCCCTAATCCGTCAAGCCTCTAACGTAACAGTTTCTACCTCGAACCGCTTGAGTATACAAGGGCTGGTTAAATAAGATTTACTTTATAAAATAAAAGACTTTCCTTTGTCCAGATCTAAGAGAAACTTCTACTGTTTTAAAGTTCCCACTCCTTATTTTTTCTGGGCTGGAGGGCTTACCTGTTAGAATTTAACTATTCTGTAAGAAGTACTTTATAGATCCATCCGGAGCAGGAAGAATTACTTTAAACTAAAAAGAAGTTTGTTTCCTTGCGACTTTTTCCTGCTTAAACTGGATCAGAAGGATATGGGGAGAAAGCTTTCTACAAACTTTATTGTGATTGTCCTTACTGTAAACAGCTTAGTTTTTTAGGCTCCCCAATTACTTGGTTACCAGTCACCATACCTTTACTTTACTTAAAGCTATACACCCTCTATCTGTCTGTATCTTGAAAGCCATACTCCTTCTAGTAGCTTTTACTTATTCAAGCTGCCTTACTATGATACCTTGTTTCCTATACCAACCTATAGGATTCCCTTTTACTTACTTGAAATCCTTAAACGGAACCCCTTTTTAATCAACTTGATCAGAAAACAAAAAAGGAAACCTTTATTCCGTTTTTCTGGCCTACGACAACATAACTGGGTGTTCTTTATTTGTACAAGTTAAGGGCTCCCGTTTTCTAGTGATCTAAGTTTTGAGCCAAGGTAAATAAAATACTAATCAATCGGTCGCCAGGTAGCTCATGGAAAATGGATAAAAAATGAAACAAGACAAAGGGCTGCAATATAGCTAAAGTGGGTTTGGGGTGCCCTTGATTCCTATATTTATACTACTTCTTTTTTAAGAGCGAACCTTTCCTGTAAATGTTCCGGGTCAGTATAGCGTCTTTAAAAGAAAAGGCATAACCGAGACTCCTAAAAGGAGAAATTTTGACAATACACTATGCGTTTTTGTTTTTTTGCCGAGTACCTCAGAACTGGTTTTCAAGCTACTTACGTAAATTTAATTAACAAATAGTATAAGATTTGCCTCTTTTATTTTACTACTTTCGATAAGTTTACGCATTATCTAACCCAAACCAAGGAGGAAATCCCAAAAGGGGGCTCGCTAGTATATAAAATTATAAAAGATATTCCGCGTATGAAAAAAAGCGGACTCTTGAAATGTATAACACTAAAATCCTTATCTACGTATAGAATTCCCGAACAAAAAAAGAATAAAAGTTTACTAAGAAAAACTAACCAGCTTCGCAGATCCCGCATTCAAAACAAAGTATATTATCATCCGAGAAAGGGGGTATAGACCCGGTTCAGCTTAAAATATTGACAGTTTAACTCTATTTTTACTAAGAAACTTAGAATATCCTGGCTCACATTACGGGGTGACACGATACAATTTGGTTTTTACGTGTTTCCCTTACCTCTCTGAATTCTTGGTGCTATTTACTTCTCAATAAGGTTTTGCAATTCTTTATAATTATAATGGGTAGATCCGGTGAACCCTTATATTCTATTCTAACCAGGTCCACAAAAACGGGGCCTCCCTAAGATCCTGTGTTTCTAATAAACCAAGCCGAGGTTTGTAGAATTTAAGTCAACTGTTTTGCAACAAACAATATCTTCTGTACTATATATTATATAAATATATTTTATGTCTTAAGAGGGATTTCCCCCTTATGTTGTCTTGGAATAGTTGTGATATTTGAGGTGGCGTCTCAACTAAGGATCCCTGATAGCGAAGTTTCTATCTTTCCTTTATCGGGCGGTTATACTGAATAAAAAGCTTTTTTATAACTCATATTGATGCTATCTCGAAAGGATACTTTTGAGGGTCGCTGTTTAAGTTAAAGAGGAATCTTTGTAGATAACCTATTTCTTAAATATTTGTAACTAAGCTTACCTTTTTTATTAGACGCACTGCAATATCCGACAGAAAAGTCCCTTCAAACAAGTTAAGAACTAAGTTGAGTGTATACCTGGGATTTCCCTGGAGGGGTACGTTAAAAAATTTCTTACACTCTGCTTTCTTAATCAAAAACCCAGATATATTTTATAAAAAAAAAGGGTCTAAACTTAAATAAATTTTTATATTCTTTTACTTGTACTTGTGTTATTCTAACTACAGTCATTACTCTAGAAAGGGCTCCGCTAAAAAAAGGGGGGGGGGGGGAGTACTAGCCCCAGATTAATTTGATAAGTATTACATTAGCGATATGCAAGATTTTAAAGCTTCCAGCTATCATTAGCTAAAAGGCTAAATATGTTAGGTTTTTTAGCTGTTCAAAAACAATAAGGGAAGGAGGTGCAGTTAATGATTTCTTAAAAAGTTGAGGAATTTTGGTCCGGTAGAATAAGTAGTTCCTTAGCTATAGACTCTTCTTTTAGTACTCGACTTCGTATTGAAAAAGTTATTGGACATTATGAAAAAAATTCCCTATACCTATAAATTTGTAAAACTTTTGATATAGGACATCTTTTATATAAACCTTAAATTCCTTGATTCAATAGAACTGCTAAAAGATCGCACTCTTAATCAATTTGGATAAAAAACAAGGAAGGATACGGATTTGAAACTTACAGCACCGAGAAGGTATTCTGACTTAATTTCTATTAATTTCTTAATATAATTATTAAAGTGCATTATTTACTATAACACAAATTGGAATGCACTTCTCATTTAGAATTACCAGAATGTGAGAGAAAGACTTTTAACCTTGTTAGAAACAAAGGATTTTATTACCCGATCCCGTAAATTGACTTTAAAAAAGGATTCTCTTACTAAACTTATGCCTTCAAAACTGCTTATTTATAAGTAGACTATAAGAGATCTTAGTAAAAACACTCAACAAAACCTAGAAACTGCCGAAATAGATTTACCTCACAAATTTCTATTCTCGTATACTCCAGAAAGAGTCAAATAAAGGACTTATTAGATACGCTTATACCATTACAAATTATAGACTGATTGCATAAAAAAAACAGAGCAAAGCTTTTCAATAAAGAAAAACTAATGGACTCTTCTTTATAACAAAAACAATAGGAAATAGAAAAACTACCTTCTACCTGGGTTGATGGGGCAGGTTTCTTATGAATAAGTACTTACCAAGACCTTAACTTAAGGACAAATACTAGTTTTAATCTTTCCTAACACTACAGAGCTTCCTGAGAACAAAGAGTTCTAAGGCCTTGAATAAATGCTTTTAGGTTTCTAAATTACTGAGTACCTATGAGAAATACAAAGTAACTGATAGCTGCTAACTAAGAACTAATTACAGGAAATAACTAACCTATAACAAAAAGGTAATTTCTTAAGTCTCTACTCCTGGGCTCTTTACTGGAGTTTATTACTCGGGATTAAAAGCTCGCTGACTGAAAAGTTTTCTAATTACTCAGGGAAGGACGGAGTCTCGGATTTCAATTAGAAACAAGGAAAGTCACCTATTCTCAATTTACCATCCTCAGGAAACGGATTCTGGATTAATTCCTAGTGTTATTAAATTAGAGAAGAAATTTTAATAAAAAAAATGAATTAGAGAGGGCCCTTACTATAAGTAACTGCTGGAAAAGTATTTAAACCGAAATTACAAAGAAAACTAGGGTTGGGTTAAAGTAGCAACACTATTTAATAAAGGATTAAGTTTTAACCTAGCTCAGCAAAGACCCTTGTTTTGGTTCCTACACCATTCTATTGAGAGACTCTTTGAAATCATTTATCTGAAACCCCGATTAGTAATAAATACAAAATATCTTTATAGAAACTCGCTTATAGAAGGACTCCCTAAAAACAGCTCGGCAAGCAAGAAAGAAGTATATATCCTATCTTGAAATGCAATAACCTTCTTAAACTAGTAATCTTCCTCGTTTTATTCTTTATTTAGGATTTAGGGATAAAATCACTAACTAAAAACTTGCATAAAATACTTACTCACTCAATTGGGATACCTTGAACATTCAAAAAATTGTTGTATCAAAATCTTATAACTATAAGAATTTTTGCTAAAAAGAGGCTTTGCTGTACGCCTAATTGAAATACAGTAGTTAACCTTCTCTTGGTATAGTCTTTTAGTCTCATAGATAATTTCCAAGCTATCCAGTTAAATCTTACCTGTTATCAGCTAAATAAACACTTGTCCCTAGCATACTACATTATATTTCATTTTCTTAGATATACAAAAATTCTGTATAGGAAAACCTAAGCTACTGCCCCTCTTTTAAAGCCCATTTGAGCAACACAAAAGGCTGTAGAGTCTTTATTCTTGTATTGACAGTAGAGAGTTCACATTATATGATCCAGATCCGTGGGATAGCTATATCTCTTTGTTATTGTTATAATACAAAAAAGGGATCCTTTTCTGAACTAAACGAATTTGATTTCATTATAAGGGATATGTTACAGGGGTAACTAGCAGTAAGGCAGGCCCCTTGTTAGAAAAAAGCGGTATAGGAAAGGGTTGGATAGCCAAAATGAAACTTATCGTGGGCAACATAAGGAATATCTCTCACGGAAAGAAGCATATGTATCCTTGTCAAATCTAGACCTTAGGCTTCCTGTCAATTACTTCATTTTAGTCATTTTTGTATCCAGGGGTAGTAATGTAATAAGATAAGGTAGGCCAGAATTCGAGGATCTTGTAACTTATGCGCGAACTACAAGCCCCAAAAAACCTATTTAAAAATAAGGAGGAAACCCACTTGGGTCGTGGAGAGGCCTATGACAGGAACTCGATAGCTCGCAAAATCACTACCATAGCTATTGAAATGAAACAGGAAATAAAAGAGGAGTAGTAATTGAGTTATTAAATTTACTAGTGCACTCAACAAGAATTTAGTTAAAGGTAAATTGTTAAGGGAATCTATACATTACTCCGGGGTATTCTTCTAGTAAATTGAGGGAGTCGTATAAGCGGCTCCTGAAATCTATTCGGATAAGGACGGGGCTTTTGCTTCGGTGTTTTGTTTAACCAAAAAGCAAAAAAAAAAGTGTGAGTCAAAAAACTTTCTCGAAATATGTACTCGATTGAGAATATACAAAATAGGAAATGCCCTCTAAGAGTAGATTTTCTCTCTACAGGATTATTAGTTCGTATAAGAGAAGGCAGAAAAAGAATTTGATTAAGTAAAAAATACATTTTATATAAGCTCTTTATCTCTAAACTACAGCGCGTATTCTATAAAACGTCAATAAATCTGGGATTCTAAAATAGCCGATATGAAACTTTACGCTTAAACTGCTTTTTGATTCCTACCTCTTCGCCGAGTAACCCCAGAATAATTACAAGACCTTGCAGAAGCGACCGAGGGTGTTGTTTATTTATTATACTAGACTAAATCCGCGTGCTTATGATAAAAAAGAAAGATAGTAGTAGCTTCGCCTGAATACCGATACAACATTCAACACTTATCCATTAGAATTAGGAGTCAGGATTTTGACAAACGGGAATGCCCTTAAATTGTCTACAGAGGAAGCTCTTACTATCACCCTTTAGAATATCCTCAGCTATTTGACAGTAGAATTTTCTTATATATATAAAAACCTCAAAACAAAAGCACAAAAAAGGGAGTCGAAATAAAACTATAATAACTACGAGTAAATCTACTGCTGTTTAGTATCTCTTTGAATTGAAAATTTTGAATGAACACAATAGCTACGAAACTGCAAGAAAAAGGAATTCATCTGAAACTAGTCCTACGGGTGCCAGTTATAGAACATTATGTATAAGCCGGGCTTAGAAACCTATATCCCTGGTCAATAAAGGGGAACTTTTAAAAAGCCCAAAAACTTTCAAAAGAGTGAGAGCCTTTAACTTGAGCAATTTGGAGTAACCCCCAATCCGTATTTTTGACACCCAATATAACTTACTCTGCCACTACAAGGAGTACTATATACTATAGAGCACAATTCCTCTGTACCATAACATTAACCCCTATAGATTCTAACTTTCCTATATTTATATTCTAGCTTAACCCCGGGAGTCCCTTCTGTTATTAATAAAAGCAGGTTTATTAACTAATTCTCGATAGTGTAGCTTCCTCCTATAGCTCTAAGCATCTTGAAAATATTCAAATAAAAGAAATTAGTATTCAGTAAATCGAACTAATAAATAATAAGGGAACTCCCTATTCTTTATAAATAAACGAGAGTGAGTGGAACATTAAAAAATAGTGAAACAATCCTTAGATTAAGTTCTTTCCTTAAGGGAGCCCCTAACTAGGAACTTATATGCCTCTTCAGTTTTTAATAGTAGACTTGTAATAGAAAAACTCAGTAAAATAGAGGAAATCATGCGTGAAAAAGGCTTTCTAATAAGTTTCTTTTTACAACATTCTAGGGACCCTTATGAACCTAGGGCATTCCTATGCACCAACTCCGTTAGCCGGATTTCCTCAAACATTAGACAAAGTACTTTCAAAGACTTCATTAAGGAGGACACCTGTGCAAGCTCTTTTACAAAAAAAAAAGATATACAGCACTCCCAAGCAGTACTTGTGAGAAATAGCTTAATACTAGTCTCAAACTCACTAATTTACTGGCATAGGTTTTTTTTACAGAACTAAAAGAAGATCTTTCTAGAAAAGCCTAGTGTAATCACTTAATTAAATAGGTTTCTTTCCTATAAATCTACCCGTGCAAGTACCATTAGTTCTTATTCTGATAGTACATAAGTTCTAAATTCCTTTCTACCCACTTTCAAAGTGCGGATTCCTTAAGTTTTTAGTAAAAGGAGCTCTTGCCATATATCAATATTCCCCCTTTTTTGTTAACATCTTTCTTTCTTAAAGGTTTTATAAGCACCCGGTGGCTAGAGGACTACTCCCAGTAACTTGGTATTTCAAGAAAAAAGGTACCTTTTGTCAAAAGCAAAGAGTCTTTTTGTCTTGAGTAAGAGGCCCTTCTCTGCTAAGAAAAAAACACATCTATTTAAGAATTAATATATTATTTTCAAGATTATGCCTCATTTTTAGAATTCTCAGAATCTCGTAGAAATATCCTGGCTAGCAAGCAGTACTTTTGGTTTCCAATATGATAAAGTAAGCTTCACTTAGGAAT
Source organism: Pelargonium myrrhifolium (assembly GCA_036897405.1). Lineage (NCBI taxonomy): Eukaryota > Viridiplantae > Streptophyta > Magnoliopsida > Geraniales > Geraniaceae > Pelargonium > Pelargonium myrrhifolium. The sequence goes on along the minus strand of JAYMTK010000028.1, from coordinate 26,180 downwards.
TACAGTCTCAATTGGAAGTCCGTGGGGGTTCAAATCCAGAATATTATTACAATACAAAGCTTCTAAAAATACGACATAAGACCTCCAAAGCCCAAGCCGCAGTCTTTACACTATGCCTATAAATCTTTACTATAAAGTTTGACATCCGTTTCAAGCTCTCGGCCATCCAATTGGTGGAAGATTTCAAACCTATTCCAACTCCAATCTCTTGCACCTAGTTATTGACAAGTATAAAAAAACCACTCCTCAATTAGTCAATTAGATGGAATTCCCTAAGGATGCCCCTATCACTTATAATATATAAAATATCCTTTACACGAATTAAAATGACTTTTGAATTTACAAAGTACCAATTCTCCACTTGAATAGTTCCAAAGCATCCCCTTCAACTGGGAAAAACGAATTCTCTCTTTCATAACCCCCAGTACTGTGTAGAGGCTTCTTTTTTTTTTACTTGAATGCCTTTTAGATATCAATAATTTATTCACACTTGGATTAAGCCTCAGAATGAAACTCTGTTTTAAAGTTCCGCGGCTACTTGAGTGGTAAATCTCTCTCAAAAATACGTGCAGGGTCCGGCAGATTTGAGAATACACATTATAGCTCCTGTAACTTACAGTAAAGAGCAAATAAAACTAAAAGATCTCCAAAAAGTGCTTTTTTCCCCTGAGGGTTGACATTATACTTGCTGCAGTAATATCAGCTCTTCCACTAACAAGTAACGAAGATTATCTTAAAAGGGGGTCCCCCTTCGTTCGCTTTTAGCCGCTCTAAAAAGGATTTAAAGAAAGTTGCTCCGAAATCCAAGCAAAAAAAGCTTTCTATATGACTCTAGCATATAAAAGGACCCTTTTTTTATTACGTTGTATATAATACTCCAAATCTTTGCTTTTCCATTTTGAGGGTTTAATTCTCGAGAGAATAGGGTATTACAAGCAGGTTAAAGAACCAATAGATCCTGATCTCAAGCTTACTCATTACTATAAAAATAAGACTCTAAGCTAAGAGAGGGTACCTTGCGGCTATAACGAGGTGTTAGAATTCACTTTAAACCAGGGACTCTAGGAATAAATAATTAAAATGACACCATACGCGGATCTGACTCTTACAACCAAAAGTCAATTCAATAGTGAGATACGAAGAGTCCTTAGTGAGTCATTTCTTTTCTTATTGTCTAAAAACCTCCAAAAATCGGGGAGGAGAAGGGCTTTAATGCTTAGTAGGGATTTTTTAGTTAACAACCGAACATTTTATCGTTGCGCTATTTAGATTTAGATAAAAAACCCTAAATTATCAATTTCATGAATTTATTAAATTAAAAAGAAGCCAGATATATTAGGCTTTCTGTATATTCTTTATTTTCTACAAGCCCTAGTATTAAAACTCAACTTGTTAAGTGTACTTTATTTATATATGATTTTTTTGAATATTCCAAGCGAGTCTGTGAAATGAAATCCTACAACCTAAAGTCACATTACGTTGGACCTTAAAAGCTATAATAAAAATTCACTTTTAGAGTTATTCTATAGAAATAAAAGATAAAAAAAGTAATAGTATTATATCAATACAGGGTCCATAACTGAGTCAAATACCCCTAAAAAGAGTCTCTCAATCGAGCTATGGCTACAAGAGTACAGACAGAACAAAACCAATGCTTTCCATCTGTAAACAAATGAATTCAAACTCAACCATTCCTCTTGAGCCCTTTACTTTAACCGGAAATTCTAATCCTGTAGCAACAATTTCTGATCTGTTATCTGAACTCCTTTCCAGTAAATGGGCTAGAACTTTGTACTAGTTAAACTTCATCGGAAAGTTCCCTTATGCTATTCAATTCACTACCCAAAAGAGAAGGTTCAGAATCTAAATTACCTAAACAGAAGAATACAATTTAAGTTGTAAGTTCCTAGGATTAGGGATTATTTGCGGATTTAGAGTTCGGTTCTGTATTCAGTTCCTTCAATTCCACTAACTAGAACAGGAAATTCTATAAGTGCTTCGCCAGCGGGCTATAACATGAGAGAGAGGTTTCTGTTATCCTGTACCAGCTATCTGCTATCCCAGAATACAAGAACTAAGAGAATTATCTGTTCTAAGAATGTTCCTACTAGAGGACTGTACTCTCAAAGAATCCATTTGATTCTGTTATTCCTTAACTGTCAATGTCAAACAAGTCTTATAAGTCCTTCAATTGCCCCTCAGTTCCTACTTTACAAGAGATTTAGACTTGCTGGCTATAGAGTTACCGTCTTACAAGCAAGGAGGACCTTTAGGAATCTAAGGAAAAAAGTAGTACTGAAAACCGAGATAGACAAGTTCAGGAAAGAAATGTTGAAGTTTACAGAGCCATAGTGGACTCGTGCGATACCATCACCTACGGATAGGACTCTTTACTAGATATAGGAGCTCTTGTTCTAGTTGTTTTGAGAGTTCCTGGATAATAAGTAACTTAAACTGTAGGAGCTTTCCTTGAACTCGTTAGTCTATATTCCCTGAGAATTCCTAGGAGAAACTAACAGATACTAAAGAACTCTATTAATTGTAACTTTGTCTTCTTGTAGACTTTGGTCGGATTTGTTATTAGCAATCCCGTAAAGTATCTAATCTTCCTTGTAGGAATAGTAACAAAGAATTGAGAGCACGAAAAGGAAAGATTAGAATCTCTTATATAGAAGAACTTGAAAATCTATCTGCCAACTTTGTTAAATAAAGAATAGCTTAGATTAAGTAGTTCAAATACTTTTATAGAGAATCCCTAAGCCATTTAGTAGGTGGTTTGGAGAGTACATTTAGTAAGTTATGACAAAGAATGGTAAATCAAACCCGAATGAAGCTTATAGCCGCAGGTTCAAATTTGAAAAGTTCCTGATAAAGAATTTAGAAATCAACAAGATATTCCAGTATTCACTTAGTTAGCTTTTTTATTTCTGCATTTGATCTCTAGTTTTCCGAATTCACTTTTATAGTAAGAAGGATCCTGATAATAAGAAACTAGCCAATTCTTATTTGTTAGTAGGAAATTGCCCAGATACAGATAGAAGTCACTCTATATCCGGAAATCCCTTACCTCTTTGCGAGTATCTTTCATACCTCTTTTCTAAACCCGTTAGTTAAAACAGTCGTAATTGAAAAGGAATGCCATCGGTTCGAATCCTTTCTATCTGTCTGTGCTCCTCCTAAGAGGAAGTTAGCCGATCCTTGAAGCAGTGTTTTTTTAGTTACAGTAGTGAAAAGAGAAATTTCTGAAGATAAAGTGTATCCTGAACCCTTTACTTTGAAGTCATGTTTCCTTTGTCTATTTGATATTGACAGAAAGATTTCCGTTTGGCTAGAGGAAAGAAAGATTATACCCATGTGAGAGGAGGCTTCAACCGAGCATAAATGCTTGCCATCGGGAAAAGAGCCTGAGTGCCTGCATTAGGCTTCCCAAGGAATGTAAACAGGATGCTCCTAACAAGCAAGTCCATTCTAATAATGCGGAATTCTAGTTTTCTGTTCTATTCTTACAATGATACATAGCAAAAAGTCAGATAGTTCTTCAGTCTGGCACAAACGAGAAGCGGCCCAATTAGCTCAGCTTACATTCGTAATCAGTAGTGTAGTGCACTCCCTTTTCTTGTAACACTTGGATCTCCCTGACTCTGGTTTGAGTTGTACTTTCCTTGGATCATCTTTCTCAGTCTTTCCTAAGCAGCGCCCCTATAGTATTCTATCTAAGAATATTTCTTTCTAATTCAGCAGTTCTAAGAGGTTAAAAGAGGTCCCTTAATCTATGCAATGTAGGTTTATAGGTTGTACTGCCTCCAATAAGGGATCCCTTTTACAGGTATTTATCTTTTCAGTGTCCCGGGTTTAAGTGCTATTAAGCATTAAGCTCTGAAAAGTGATTGATTTTAGATTAGAGTTCAATATTTAGGAAGTTCTAGTACAGGAGAAAGATTGCCTTAGTTTAAGTGTAGAAGTCTTTGTGAAACCCTTACGGAGCAACACAAAAAAAAGGAAAAAAACTAGTTCTAAAAACAGTATCGTCCGACAAAGGTATTGTGTAAGCTACATTACCTAATTAGGATTTATTGTACCGCAGTAGTAATGTTAAGGAAATTGTTGGTTATGCTTTGAAAAATAATAAGCCGTCTCTTAGACCATAAGGGTATATCGGATTTCCATTTAGAAATTCTTACTCTTTTATATTAAAGTGCTACTATGATAAAGTCCGTGGGTATTTGACTTCTAGAAGTCAAACCCTCTAAACAAATTTAGAAACTCCCTGTTTACTAAGTAAATCTATTGTAGGTTCAAAAGCTCATATAGTACGGTAAGTCAGAAAATAACTGCCATCCCAAAGAATAAGCCGATCCCATAAACTTAAAAAATCTACTACTCAGCTCTTAGTTTCTTGTAGTTAATACTTCTTACGACCGCGCTCCAATTTAGAATTTATAAGGAGAGATTCCCGGTAAAAAGCTGGATTAGAAGGTAAACTAGAAATTTTTTGTGATAAAACACCAGAATAACTAATCTCAAAGTAGAAAAGAAAGAGTAGAGTACCAAAAAACCCTTATTTGTAGGCGTTCAGGTCTCCTAATATACTATAAATACTTTATGCACTCAATTTTACGTGTAACCTGTGGAAACTAAACTATTATACTATTTATAGAATCAGCTGAAACAAAAATTCTCTGGCTAGAATTGGGTACCTTTCTTTGTTCTATCCTAATCTCAGATCTTCCCAAGTCTTTTTTTATTCTTAACTGGCTAAAAAAAGAAACTCTATAACCTAACGTCGGTGAGACAAAAGTAAGTCTTAAAGCTAAAAAGAATTTAGTAAACCTTGACTTTCGGGATAAGAGCTTGGTCTTTGATAAGGTCAAAGATCTCCTAATGTTTGCTTAAAAAGGGAAGAGCCCTGTAACTGGTAATCAAGAGTGGACTAAAGAAAAATGCTATAAAGGAGTAAACATACTTCATTTTCTTTTGAATTATAGCTTTAAGGTAATAAACTAAACGAAGTCCTTCTCTAGTTGGTATCCAATAATATAAGCATAGAAACTTGCCTTATAAATCAAAAGCTATGGGAGATGTCTCTTAGTTTTATACCCTTCCGTTAAATCGTGCAATTATTTCAATTTATTGCTTGTTCTCAACATTTCCCTAGGGGTTTACTTAATAGTGAGTGGAACCTTTGTACATCCAAATTAGGTGCAACAATATTGTATTTTTCGCACGCCTCAGATTTGAGGTCCTATTTTATAAGAAGTAACTCTATAGGAAATTACTAGAAATGTTTTTAAAAGAATCGGTCTTTTAGGGGAGGGGACCACAGACATATTAAATACTGCTTAGGTTAATTTCTAGGTTTTTTGAAGCTCCTAGTTTATAAAAAAGCCTTCGTGGAGTTAGCCAGGAACTCTTTTTCTTTCTTAGTTTTCTGTTCTTGGTACATTTCTTTTTGTCTTGATTTTTTCTGATTTTAAAGTGACAAAATCTACTTTTTTCTATTCTTTTAAACGAGTTTACCTTAACTTTCTTTGCTTTTTCTTTGTATCCAAAATAGCCATGCCTTACCTCCTATTGAATTTTAAGACCCTTACTATTAAACTATTAAATACACCGTTTTGATAGCACAAAAACCAAGTCTAATTCTCTTTAGTCACTCCTATTTCGTGAATTCTACTAATTAAAATTACGGGACCTTCTCTATAATGACCCCTTGTATTAAGAAAGAAGATTCTATTATGTATGACGTAAACTTTTCCTTTGTTACATTAACGAGATAGGACGAGCTTTTACAAAATACAAAAAGATAATTAAGAGTTTTCATGCATAAATAGCGTGACTGAATTCAAAGAGACTCAAATTGTATATCATACAAAAGTTCCTCACTGACAAATCGTAGAAAAGAATATTCTATAGTATCTATACTGAGCTGCGACTCAGGGCCTTTTGTATAATTAAACCCCTTTTTATCCTTAGTTCTTGAATAGAGATTTTCAGCGTATCCATAGACTAGAGAGTATTATGTTACCCTACTTATTTCGTGTAGAGCGAAAGACTTTACAGTGAATATCAGTAAAAGGCACTCCGCTTAGTGTTATAGTATACATTTTTCAAGGGGTCTTGCTAACTAGATAGAGAGGTCAGTTTAAATAATTAAAGCGGGAATATATTTTGAGATATGAAGAACTAGAAAGAGCTCCTTATTTGTGTCTCTCTAGGTTTTATGGATCTTTTGCCTTGGTTACACACCGAAGTTACCTAACTTAGAAAAGATTTTTTGAATTAAAATGTTTAAGAATTCGAATGTTAGACTCTTTACCTAAATATAGAAAAGGAAACCCTTACAAAGTATGAGAAAAAGATTTTCTAAAAAGGATGCGCTCTGACTTTCGATGCCATAATGATATGACAAGTGAAGGAGGCCCTAAAACGGACTTTCGAACATTTTATTCATTACTAATTTTGGGTAGACCCACGAATTAATCTAATGGGGAGTTTTGACTTAGATAACCTAACCCGGGCGAACTACTTACTTCCTGAAGACAAATTCTAGGGAATACCTCCTACCAAGTATCCTGTTTGGATCCCACTAGCTTGTTATCTGACTATTTATCATAGTATTACTTACATATTGAATGTGGTTTTAGGGTATAATAAAAAATTGACTTATATGACTCAGGCTCATTTACGCTTAAAAACTATTACTCAACCTGCAAAGCAAAGGACCGACAGATGGAGAAACTAGGGCTGTCAAGCTCCTATCCTAACTAACCTCTATTTATAAGTATTCGTATAAATTCTTGTCTTTCAATTGAGAGTCTAGGGAATTTTTCTTAACAAAAAGAACCCTTTTTAAGGACTTAGCCGCTATTCCTGCTGTAAAAGTAGGAGGAAGTAATTAAGAAGATATAGAACGGAACATGTGAATCCTAGTAATAATATCACTTAAAAGTAGTCTCTTTTTTAGTTTTAGATAGTATGGAAAAAGATAAGAATTTCAACAGATAAAAAGCTCCTAGTTCTAGATACGGGATATATTGAATTCTTGATATTTATATAAGGGGGTCCAACAGTCATTCCAGAATAATACAAATTTTGACCTAGTTACAAATATACCCAATTATAAGAAAACCTAAGTACATTCGGATTTTAGTCTATCCGATTCCTAACCCTTCAAACACCAAAAAAGAAGTAATATCGAGGAGCTTCATTACCACGGGATCCAACATGACAAGTACCCTATTAAAAGAGGGCTCTATATCTGAAAGCCAGCTACATTAATTTTAATTATAGATCTTCTTTTCTGTATTGCAAACTACAATTCAAAACTAAAAAGGATCAGAAAGAGGAAACAAACATTCCTCAACAAAGCAATCAAACAATCCTAAACATCAAGAACCAACTGACAACAACAAGAGTCAAGCAAAAGGGAAAGAATCAAATGGTCAAGGTCCAGAATCAGTTAAAGGAAAAGGATTAGTGAAAGCAAATAAGAAACAGTGAAAGGTAAAGCTAAAGGTCATGACATTCTCTAATCCAAGTCTTCCTAATTCTCCTCTGTCAATAGGACTTGAACCATGTACACGGTGCTCTTTCTCTTAGTGCTCCACCAACTGAGCTTTACATCCACACAAAGAAAAGAAATTAATAAGTTTTCCAAGCAAGAGAAATCTTGCCTCAGTTCTTGAATCCCTTACCGAAACATTTCTTTGACATTCCTTGCAGGCTTTTAACTTTACTTCAGTTACTACTGAAATTCAGTACTTTAACTCGAGTTCATTTACCGGAAACAAATTTGGCTTCAATTTCACGTATTCCCTAACATCTAAAACCAGAATACAGGAATGCGTAGGTTATAACCCCAAGAGCTACTTAGTGACTTCCTTTCATACTCTTCTGCTTACCTTGTTTCTTAATACTAACTAAAGCTAGCCTTGTAGCTAAACTCTTACTCTCTATACCTATCTTCTCAGTCTTCATAGCTTGAAACCATCTTTCTTATTAGTCTTAAGAGCTTTAATACTCCCCCTCCTAGCTGCTATACTAAAAAGGATGATAACTGTACAACACTTATAAAAGACTAAGAAATCCATATATCTATCTTTCCTTAGAAAATCCCTTAAATAAAATCAAATAGAATTAAGGAAATCCTTATCTAGTTTACTTAGAATTCTTTGTGATCCTGAGTCAAAATATTACCTGGAATGTACGGTTTATCCTTTACTTTACCGGAAATGGATTACTTTATTTACTAGATTTGGTAGAATAAACCCCTCTGAGAATTCCTCTATATCTGAGAAGAAAGAGTCGGCATAAGTAAGGAACTCGCTTACTAGGCTTAATAGACTGAAACTTTTCTTTCATTCTTAAGCTATATTTACATTTAGTAGACTTCCTTAATCTCTAAGAAAGAACTTTACAAAGAAAGGCAAGCTAGTCTTGTCTCTGTAAAAAAGTCTATTAATGAACCCTATTGCCGAATTTCCCAAGTCCGAGAACTTCTATTCAATTAGAGTTGTTTTGAAAACACCGGTTAATTGTTCCTTTCATCACCCGTTTTCCAATAACCTAGCTTTTCTAAAAGATTCAGGTCTTCACTCCATATTTCTTAAGTACTCCCTTTTTAATCACTTATATAATATAATAGACTTTCTTAGTCAGTGCGTTTAGCTTAACTTATTACCGAGTTTGTTGACAGATTCTTAGTAGCTCTCTTATCTGGTTTCTATTCTTAGTCTTTAAGGAGAATCATTACCATTTCCTTTCACTACTCCTTCTACTTGAACAGATCCTTTACCTCTTTCTTTCCTGATTCAATACTAGGAATAGGTACGCCTAAGAGAAAGATTGCAAGATAAACCTTGCCTTGAGGCTTTGTCTTACCCCAGTTGAGGTATTCGATAAGACTGATTAATAGGACAGCTTGAGATATCTATGGTTCTTCCCGGCCTTAGTTAGGAAACCGACAAATGAGAAGACTTAAATTACTATGTCCCAAAGCAGGAAGCTCCAAACGCAAGATAACCCATTCTGTCAAAGGAAGACTACTAACCTGAAGCCTTGAGATTCTTAGATCTTGGCTAAGTCCCTCAATTACCAGGATTTTGAAGAAGGAAAGCAAGAAACAGAAAGAGCTGTTACGACTTAAACTTACCGTCTATGTAATGCCTTACTTCTCTTTCTCTCTCAGATGGATGTTGTGCTTATTTGTATTCTTTCAAAGTCAAAGGGTTTCTAAACTCCTTTTTTATATGTTAAGACATAAAGGTTCCTGGTAAAAGAGTTCCTAAACTAAACTCTTACGTTTTAATAATGGTATATCCTGTTATTACTTCTTATCTACTTGTTTTGCACCCACTTTTAATGATGGATAATACTTAACTACTAAACACTAAACAACCGGGTAAGCCCAGGCTTGTGTTCGAATTTATATATGCTCACTTTCTTTTAATCGAGCATAGGTTCTCCTTTTCTTTCCTATAAACGAGAGGCTTATTAAGCAACCTATTCCAGGGCTTTCTTTCTTAAGTCCTACCCAAACTAGGGATACCCGGAAAGGCCGGCGCAAAAAAAAATTAGGGCTCTTTTTTTAGACACTTTGACTCCCTTAAACAAATAGCGTTGCTTTAAAAGGATATCTTGGTTCCAGTTCGCGGTAAGGGTTTACCCTAAATGAAGATCTTTATTATGAAATCACTTAGAAATGATCCAAAATTTCATTAGTCATTCAGAGCAGCTAAAAGTACAGGAAATACTATACAGCTCCCTCTCCTAATACTGGTAAAACTCGTATTAAAAGCGCGCGAGACTCTAGGTTCGAATCTACTAAAAGCTCCGGAGTCCCTTATATAGCAAGGTAATTTTAGTACTAAACAAGCAGGAATTTCCCTTTTTTCGTTCAACGTCCTTTTTCGGGGGGATAAAGCACCAAGTGAGTCTATAATTTGGCAAATACCAAGTAATTGAAAGCGCTTGGGTAAAGAATTATGAGACTTAAATAAATTAGATAAACGATATGCTTTTAAAGCTAATGAATCCATAGTATAGTGAAAAACGAATTATCATTAAAACCGCTACAAGGATAGAAAGTTACTAAAACCTGAATTTAGAGCCACCAAATCTTTATAAGAAAATGCTAGAAGAAAATACACTTGCTGCCCGGCAAGCTCTCTGTCGGAGTAGTAAAAGAACTTAGAAGATAGAAGTAGAGTTTGAAACCAAATCTGTAGTACGAGTCTAAATCTTATATGAACTGCCCTAAAAAGGTGTTGAAGACTCCTTAAGTTGTTACCAAGGGGGGCCTACCCTCTGGAAAACTAGAAGTTATTAAGGCAAATTTGTTTGATTTCATTAATTGTAGGCGCAATTTTTTAACTAAGTAAAACAGGCTAGAAAGAGTTTCCTTTAGGAAGAAATAGAAAGCTAAATTAGAAAGGGACTAAGTAAATTAGTAGCCCCTAGAAATGGAATTAGGAAGAATTTCAATACACTTTCCACTCCACCGTATATAATATTAGAAATTTGAAATACAGAATTTTATTAGACCGGAGGAAACGTTGAATAGCTCTGAACAATAGTACGGAGGAAATGGGGAACCCATACATCACGGTCTCATCCTTGCTCTAACAACCGATTTCTTCTAAAACCGATCACTTATAAAGAAGCCTTACTGTATACAAGACGAGTATTCAGGATCAGCTAAATTTTTTTCTATTAAGTTCTTCTAATGATGAAGGAAATGTTGAAAATGAAACACCGTAAAAGTTTGCTAGACTGGAAACTCATTACTTTGTAGCTTTAATTATTACTTAACATCTATCTTATTATCTAGGGAAAATCCTACAAACCTAGGAACACGGTAACAAGCAACCCCTTCACTTTTATAGAGATTCTATTCCTTACCTCAGATCCTGATTGGCTTCAGTTTAATACTCTATAGCTAACTGTTTAGTCTTTTCCTGAAGCTACTTTATGGACTAGTATGAAAGCTATTCTTTATAAATTAACTTTTAAGAAAGCTTTCCTTTAATTAACTTTAAAAAGGTTTTTTATTACTTACTTTTCTACGGGTATAGGAGCTGTCAGAATCACTCAAACTAAATAGTAAGTATTTGATAGTACATACCTATAGGCACACAATCTCTATCGACTTCTTCTCTTGTTGACTTAATGTCTTAACCTTCTTCTATCCTAAAGATAGAGCAGAGTTTAGATAGAGTATAGAGTCCTTATTAGCCGTCTTCCTCAATAGCTCAGTGGTAGAGCATTCGGCTGTTAACCGAACGGTCGTAGGTTCGAGTCCTGCCTCTCCCACTTTTTTATCTTTTTTTGTACATTAAGAAAGGTTTGCTCTGACAGAGCTTGTCTATCCACTAGAATTGGCGCTCTTTCATCACAGAAAAGAGACGGGTTTATCACAAGTCCTTACTTACTAGATTTTAGTTTATTCGTAGCATTTTTCACAAGCCAAAGGAATGGGAACAAGGAGGGAAAAAAGCTACTCACACTCAAATTGAAAATCAAAGGGGCCCTTTTATATAAAGCTTTTGTAAAGAAAACAAAGTTTCTTTTATGGAACATTTATATATAAACGACTTTAGGTTCTGATAAGAAAAATAGAGTCCATTTTAGTGTAGAGTCAAGGCTTAGATTATCAAAAAACCTATCCTAAGTAAGATACCTACTATCATCTAATTTCAGTTTTTGCTGTAGAAATCGTTTACCTATAGTGTAATGTCATTTAAGTAGAGAACCGTTTAGAACTTTTCTATTAGAAACTAAGGTAAGCAGACGACAAATATAAAGGAGCTTTTAAGTTAAGCAAAAGTACCTGCAAAGTAGGTAATTATAGTTACAATCCTGGTCAAACAGGACATGATTTCAAAGGAAAAAAGCGTGAGAGTGTTAACCCCTCTTTAACAAGAAAAAATTCCTATTCTTAAAGTTCTTTTATAATATATTCCCAACCCGTGAGGTTCTTAAACCCCGATAAAAATAAATAAGACACCTTACAATCTTAGCCACATATTTGCATTGCTGAGAGGGATGGGGGTTCTTAGTTACTTATCTATATGGGGTAAAAGTATAGTATATGAGTAATATATTGTTATATGGGTTCCTTTTGTACTTCTTCAAGCTGTATTACCTATTGTTCTATGTCTTTCTCGCTAATGAGGGATTAGCCTTATAAGTCTTTGATAGTGTCTATGTTACCGTAGCGTAGCGAGGAAGGTTTGGTTATTGTCATAGGTAGTTTAAAATAGACTGACTTATATACACTATGAGCTGAGACACAAACAAATTTTCTTTTTAGTTTATAGGTTAAATAGTTTTAGTTATAGAGTAAGTATAGAACAAGTTAAGAAATTTTTGTTATAATAAGCCTTACTCTATAGTTACAAGAAATTTCTAGTAAAAATTGACGTAAACCAGGTAAAAGAAATCTTACTCACTCGGTATCTAAACAGGCAACGAAATATTTTATATGAACTTTAGCTTTGTTTGCATTAATCCCGAACCCTTTTCCTTAGTTTTTTTGTAATAAATTTGATTTGTTGTACTTACTTAGTTCTATTTTGTAATTCGTTCCTCAAGATTTTTCTTAAGAATTTCTTTATTAGGTTTTTAAGAAGGAAGGTCAAATAGTAAAGGCTTCACTCGAGCCTCTAGTCAAAGTAAGGGTTTACTATTTATAATTAGAAGAGTCTAGTCATTCTCATTCTAGTTACAGCAGGGAAGGAAAGTCCAGGCAACTTGTTTATGGTAAAAGACACCTCTATGTAGAATCACAGTATATAGAAGGGTATACAAGTAGGAGTTAATTCTTTCCTAAGAGTCTTAATTTGAAAAGTTTTTAGTTTTGTAACGGGGTGGTGAATGTCTAAAGGATTTCTTCTCGTACGTTTTCCTTTTCATATAGAGAGACCCTCCGCAGGTTCTAGGGCAGGTACAGAATAAAAGAAGTCGAGCTACTAAGAAAACTAGAAAGGTTTAAGGTTTTTTAATCTTTAATCCTAGGTAAGGTCAAAGTCAAGTATCTAGATCCTAAAAAAAGATGCTAAATAAAATTAGAATTTAGAAGCTTTCGCAGGAGTTTAGAAAGAAAGTCAAAAGAGAAGAAATAAATATTTGCGCGAAATTCCGTCGAGTTTTGTGCGGATATTTCTTTGCAAGCATTATAAATCTAAAGTTTATGTACACGGTTTAGGCCAAGGAGTACCTTTTTATTTTTATTCGATAGAAATTTCTAAAAAATAAATTTGCAGTCTGACCGTATTTTAAGTAAAGTAGAGTTAGAGTATTCGGGTCTTTCATTCTATTATACAGGAAAAACCACTCTAAAAGGTATATAAGGAAAGTGATTTAAGGCCAGCTACTGGAATTCCTAAAGAACACTTCTAATTCTAATAAAGCTAAGATTGGGATATAATTTCTTTTTTGCTCTTGTAAGTCAATTTGTCAAAGGTCTATGAAAGGGTTTTTTACATTAAATTACGAGCTCGGCTAAAAAAACAAGGCGTTAATAAAGGAAGTCCTTTGGTTTCTTTCCATGAGGGCCCTCGGCTATGTTAGGTAAAAGGCGGTTATAAGGTGAGTCTACTTTATGATATTTTGGTATGCATTTTTTTTTTTGTAAAAAGTCAAAACAAGGATTTTTTTCTATAATTTTAAGGAATTCTTTTGCCTTTAAGCTTTTAAATAACAGGACAAAAGTTCTACAACCTTTCTATATAAAAGGCAAATAACTTTGTGAATCTAGACCTTAGTACCTATGAGTAATCTTTACGACTCTCTCATTAAAAATCCTTTTTAGTATTAAATATATAATAAAGAAGTCGAAGTCTTTCTAGAGCCTAGGATAACAGGAAGAGTCTTTGAGTGTGACTAGGCTTGTTCCTTACCCTTATTAAATTGTCCTTAATTTTTGGGGAGTGCTCTTAAGAAATAAGAATTCAATCCACCATACCTCTAGACCTCTAGGAGCGAGAGGACCTTTTATTTGGACGGATCCTATAAATAAAATATAAAGTAACTCAACCCTATACGGGCCACCCGTTAGTGATACCGGATAAAGTAGACTATATCTTACTTTGTATCCTGAAGTAGATAACTACTAATAAATACGAGACTTCTTGACTCTCTTTCTTTTAGAGGAGATGCAGGAATCTCGGAAATTTTTAGTAAAAAGAGAAACTTAAGTTTATAATTCTCGTACCGTTTTCTCTATCTCTATATGGAAGATTCTTGATATATGTAGATATGAAATAGGATCAAAAAGGTAAAGGTTTCATTACTATTCTATTTTTAAGGTACCCCTACCGTTAGGATAACTTCCCTGTTCACAAAGTCCTTTTTTATCTAGTTTACTATAAAAAGGAAATCAAAAATAGTTATCTTAATTCAAGAAAGAAATAAGGGATAAGAGTAATTAGAGGGTGCTGTAAACGAAGACTTTTAATACTCCAATTTAATAGTATAGTAACTAGAAAATGCTTGCGCGAGGGCCCTCTTGGGTTTCTAAAAAAAGTAAAACCTTGTTTATTCTCAAAAAGAATGCACTTTACAGCCCCTACCCTAATACTTGACCCCTGTATCCTCTAATTATAAAAAACGCTTTACAATCCCAGGCAAGCGTATCGCTTAAGTAAGTTCTCTATAAAACTTCCTTGCCGGAAACTCAATCACTTTAACCAGAATACAAATACAGAAACAAGCAAACGACTCTACTTTAGCTCAAGTTCCTGCCTAAACTTATTGTACTAACTGAATTCTCTGACTATTCTATACTATAATATTCCCTGGATTTCTTTTCTCGATTAATGAAGGACTGGCACTAAAGGTAATATCCCAACAAAAAATTGACTCTATATACTACTTGCTGCAAATAATTCAACCAGATTTCACTCACATAGAGGGTCCTTTCCTATCGCGGTATCTAAGTTAAAGTAATTTTTACTTCTTAGAAAGGAAAGTTATACTCTATAAAAGGAGTCCCTCCCTTCCCTTGAAAAAAAAAATAAGTGCTAAAGAAATTTTTTATAGGTATGCCAAAAATCTAATTTATTTCTATAAGAAAGAGCCCTATTATTACTCTTTTGGGGCATACTTTAGGGGCTGCGTGGATATACTAACTTATTATATCTTTATTCTAGACCTTGAGTCAATGTAAGAATCGTTTGTGTTCCTGAAAAGAAAGAAAGTATAATAACTCGTATAGAATCTCGCTAAACTACAGCTATGCGCGTACAAACGGGTAACTCGTCTTAGGAATTTACGAGCCAAGTTAAAGTAAATACACAATAGAAAGTCCTAAAACTCCCGCCCAGTATTGCCCTAAAAGGAATCCTTGTTAGATTAGGTCTTTGAATTCTAGATATGATAATTGGGCGACTTAAGTATGATACTGAAATATCTTAATACACGGGGGTACGATGATTCTATATCTTCCTTTTTTCTCTTTTATTTCCCTTCCTGTAGCTTAAACACCTGTTACATTCATCTACTCTTTTTCGGTACTGAATTAGTTATACTATAAAAGGCTAAATAACGCATAGAAACTTAAACCTTTAGAGCATACCAACCTATAGCAAGATCAAAATAAGTAATACAGGTATAAGATTTTTGAGAGATATACACAAAGCATAGAACTATGGGGCTCAAAAGGAGCATTCTAAGAGCGGCTTAATCTAGGTTTGAAAAAAAAAAGCCATTTTCTGTAAATAAAACAAATGAAACTGATTCGGAAATCCTTGTGGTATCTTAGGCTTAGGAAAAAAAGATTTCACTATAACTTAGATTTGTTCAAAAATCACTTTTTTTAACTATACCTAGTCTGTCACATAATTTGAATACAAGAATTCTTTTGTTTTTTATGGGTCGTAACGGGTATTGTAATCGGATTCCCTTTAGTACGTAATTCTACCCATACTATGATTTAAGACGCTCTAAAACAATAAACAGCGCCATTACCTAGTTCAGTCTCTTGTTGAATGTTATATTTTACTATGAAAAAGCCAGGATTAATTTGATTAAATTACCTGACCAAATAAAAGACTATACGGATAAATCAAATAAAAGGAGCTCCTTCCTTAAAGACTAAAAGTTTTCCCGGATTTACCGCTTGATGACTTGATGAGATATAAAAAGTCAAATGTGGGTACTTACTTATACCGTATTCTTACGTACAAAAACCACGGACGGATATAGGAATAATAGCTATCCTTTGCTATTACGTTAAAAGGGTGCCTGGCTTGAAAATTGAAGGCTAAAAAGCCCTGCCCCGGAGAACCCTGTATGTGCAATGATAGCTTTTTAAGGCTCCCTTTTGAGTTTCGTTTTAAAAGCAAAAAGTATACAGTGTGGGTCAAATCAATAACTTGGCATAGAGTACCCCCCTCAGATGTCCCGGGTTTTCTTTTGCTTTTACCGCACTGGGATTTCGTATATCTATTATTAATAATTGACTTGGACTTTAGTTAGAAAAACCCTTATCATAAGAGAGGTATAAAATTTTAGAGCATTCTTTTTTACCGGATTCTTCTTTCTCTCAAGCTCTGCATCAAGTATTTAATCCTACCCACCTCTCCCTTATTCGAAATTTATTTTACTGATTTTGCTTGTTGTTACGGGGATCCTTTTAACTTACTAACGATAAAGCGTAGTATTTAGTACTATTACAGACTGTAGCACCAAAAACATTCTCACTAAAAAAAGAATTTCGTAATAATTTTTTCTTCCCAGGCATCACTACCCCGAAATGTAAAATATATATAACGGAACCCAGTATATGAAGGTTCAAATTCAGTTAAAGTTTATATAACTCAAAATTTTTAGGATACCGACGAATAGTCGTCAAGATTTCGGGATAGAGAATTTCATGCTGAATTGGGATCTCGAAATGTAGTTACTGTGGCGTCTTGTTTTAGTCAGTCTAAGAGTACAAAATCTTTCGGGCATTATACTTCTGGCTTCTGGAAAGATAAGATTCCAACAAGGCAGTTGGTCTATTTCAATTCGAGACACTAAAAGCTTCCTTTCATCTCGTACTTACTTAATAAGAGCCTCTGCTTGGGATAAGGCATTTTAGAAAAGTCTCACTTTTTTGTAGTACTATTTCGGGCCTAAGAAGACCTGGGTGCTAGGTATAATGTTATGCAGAATCCGTTGGAGCAAATGTTAGTTTAAGGTAATCAAATCTTTACTAGGACACTTAAAAAACTTAACGAATTAGGCACTAAGCTTTACTAAAATAGTTAGGAATTCCTACTTGGCATAGAGCTATCCTATTTTTCTAGTATTTTAGCAACTATCTAATATGGCTAACTATTATGGTATGGTGTAAATATTCTCTAGTGATAGGGCAGTTACAGGACACTTTCCTTTACTCCCTTTTTAAGGGAATCGCTTTTGCAGAAGAACTTAAGCCCTTTCCTTGATAGTAAGACTTATACAAAAAAATAGATTATAAAAAAGCCCCTGTTACTAAATGAAAATAGAAAATATAGTTTAGAGGTGTTTCCTAACTTTAGTTTTATTCCAGTACAGAACAGAGAAATAAGCAGGGCAGAGTCCTTACTTTATATACTACTTAGATTGCATTCTGGGTCTTGTAACATATTAGAATTGGGGTAGTACATAAAACTAGAATTACCTACTTATTGTATTCCTATTTCTTTTCTGGGAGCTGGAAGAGTTCAGTTCCCTTGGCTTTTTTTTAATGTTTCTTTGTGGTTTGTGGCTGACTACTTAAAAGTAAGAGCAGCTAAT
The DNA here is from genome assembly GCA_036897405.1 of Pelargonium myrrhifolium. NCBI lineage: Eukaryota > Viridiplantae > Streptophyta > Magnoliopsida > Geraniales > Geraniaceae > Pelargonium > Pelargonium myrrhifolium. The sequence goes on along the minus strand of JAYMTK010000028.1, from coordinate 8,417 downwards.
TCCTAAAGATGGGCCCCTTATTAATTTGTTATAAAATAGTAAGGCCTTATACGCGATCGACCACTCTTCGAAGTTTCCTTTGTATTATGGGGTATGGGGTTCAACGGGCCTTTTTTTTTAGTATTCCCTAGGAGCTTCTAGCTCAAATTCTTTTCGTGAAAATTGTATGAATCCCCTGTTGGTTTTATGGGACCTTTTTCTACTCAACGGTAACTTTGCTGCGCTAAAGAGGCTACCCTAAATTATGCCATTTAAACTTGATCCTTAAAATAAGTAAGGCGGGTTGCCTACGGGTCTCCCAAAAGGGCGCTCTGCCAAAACCCCGTATAGAATAGATATATTATGACCTAGACGAGTTCTTTAGAGTAATCCTAATTTCTAATTTGTTCGGATAGTAAAGTAGTTAGCGCGAGGCTCCTCTTCTATAAGGCATGCTTGGTTCCTTTTTTAACCTATTTGCTCCTCCCCAAGAGGGATCCGTTGGTTACTATTTTTGTATTTAACTTAATTAAGATAAAGGTCCCTAGCAAGTCTTAAATACTGGTATCAGCATACGTCAGGGGTTTTTTCTATTTAACTCCAAAAGTATACAAAGGGGGGTTCTCTTTCCACCTTCTTTTAAGGCAATACATACTCGCGCTTAAGGCCCGTATCTGGAATAAAGAGCACACTCTTGTGACTAGAATTCTAAAAAAATGAAGGAAATCCTTGCGTTTTAGTACCTGAAACAGGGCCCAAAAAGTTATCTCTTTTTATAAGCTCTGCTGCCATAGCCCCTTAGAAAAACCCCGCTTTTGTATGATTACAAGTTGTCTACTAATTTTTATTTTTTAGAGATAAAAAGGATAGCTTACTATTAGAGAATTTATACTCCCCGTAAAAAGGAATTTAGTCTATAAAGAAACAAGCCCACCTTATTAGGCTAATACAAATGTGCTTACAAAGTATTAAGTGAAGGCTAACACGGGGATTCCGAAACTTAAATTTTAGGAGAAGACGTAAATACAGGAATACCACAAAAGATATAGTAAGAAGGGAAACACAATATTAAATCTGTAACTTCAGAACATAACTTTAGAATAGGTTTCTCTAGCACCTGTATATCCAAGAGAAGAAGCTGCAGTAATAAAGGTAAAGGAAACCTGGCATTCTCTTCCTATCTTTTGTATTGGCAGAACTGCCTTTGGAAAGCCTTTTCTAAAAACTTAGAATATCCTTAGTTGAAACTGTTCTATAATTCTTACATTTAAAGCAGATAGACTTATTACCTTCGGAACCCTTTGAGTTAGACTCCCTCTTTTATTTATATCCCAGAGCTGAAGAGAGCAGAATTACAAAGAACTTTAAATATTTATTGCATCATTCACTTGATCTTTTAGTAACAAAGTTTTCTTTAGCTTTCTTTCTGCTTAGCTAAATTCGAAGACGGGTACGTCAGTTAAGTAGGGTCGGCGAGACAGGAAAGAGACTCCTTTATGAACTTATGCTTGAGACTTTTTATCTTAATTATTAATATCTCTTTATGGATAGGTCTTGGTTAGTGAGATATCGAAGATAATAAAAAAGACAGAGACACCTCTTTATACCTTGTAACAAGAGCTCCAAGGCACCTTAAAACCTTACCTTAATAAGAGTACCCTTTTAGGAATGAGTTTAGATTTACTTGCTGGCACATTTGAATTATTATATTCAAGTAATCCTGAGTATATAGGTAGCAACTCTAATATTAATATAAGGCTCCTTAGAAAGAAATCCGTTTGAAATTTTACGTAGGAGCTATTGCTAAGTCTTTTTTGAGGAGGTCCTTAACCAAAAAGGGTTGACTAATAATATCTTTATAAAGAAATAACAACCTATTCTCCAAGCTTATAGGAGTTTTCTAGCCCTGAGTTTTAACTCTTTATTTACTCGCGAGAAACAGCCCAAATTATGCTTAATATTTTGAAGTTATGGAATATAATTAGGTATTATACCACAAAGGTTTTTCTTAAAGTAGTGAATCCTGTCTTAAGACTGAAACCTTAGTTAAACTCAAGCCAGAGCTCCTCTAAAGTTTTAGTTAGCAGGGGACGTTTGTGTATTGAAATTCTCTTATATTATTTGAAAAGTAAAGTTATGGCTGAGACGCGGTTAAAGTCTTTTATCTATAATCAAGTTCAAGCGCCCCTTTATGGACCGGAAAGAAAAACTGCGTAGGGCGGGAGGAAAACAAGTCATTTTAGGAGCCTAAAACTTCAATTATAAAGAAAAGTAAGGGGTGTCGGTATAATTCACAGTAACTACAGGGCTAAACCTTCCACTTTTTTGTAAATGAAGCGAATAGGTTTAAAACTAAAGCACCATCTTTTAACTAAGATATTGCAGGCCCGCTTTGGAACCTATAATCTCTTAAACTAGATATGTACAGTTGGAAAAAGGCGCTTGGGTTTTGGGTAAGCCTATCATTTATTTCTAAACCCCAGGTTAGCATAAAGTACTAAAAGTTTTAAAATATCATAGATTCAAATCTGTTTCTAGATAAAATAAATATGAAAGCATAACTCCGTTTATTCTCTAGTTATTACTTGAAAAAATCTTACTTAAAGAATCCGCTGCTTTGTACCTGAGCTCTTTGCTTGCTATGTTATTCTAACAAGGATCCCTAGCATAAAAAGGGCCTAGACTTTAGGATAAATTGCTGGTTTAGAAATAAGTAATGGTAGACCGACTCCTAGGATTCTGTTTCGAGTAGTTTATTTGAATATCAAGAAACAAGGAGTAATATATAAACGGGTAAGTTAAAAAAGAGTCTAAAGATTGTTATTTAGAAAAGAATTTTTAGTAAACCTAAAAAATATCATTAAAATTTTATTTATTAGAAGCTTTTTATTACTATATTTGAGATGAATTATGCAAAAGGGAGTTAAAAGTTTCTCCTAAAGTAAAGGCTTTTAGATTTCTCCAATAAGGCTTATACTCCTTCTAAATTGCACTAAAACTAATATCAGGAATTCGTTGTGGGTTTTATGCTAAGGTAATTTAAAAACGATAGGAAGTCCCCCAGATTCCATTTATTACCCAGCCAATTTAAGTGAAAGTAATATATCAGGACTAGGAGTCACAGGTTTCCTTTTGAAATTCTATATCTACTTAGTAAACAAGGGTACATACACTAAGCATGTAGTCTGGAAACCTTCTAATATAATATAAGCTAAAAGCACAGTAGAGATACGTAGAGTACTGGACCTTCCTTAAAATTCAAAGCATGCTTGTTTTACATTCTAGGACCTTAAACGGGTTTTTTCGTGCATTAATAAAGATTTTTATTCTCTCACTTCTAGCTACATATATAGTTAAGAGGTTAAATTAGAAGACTTTAGAAACCCTTCTCAGAAGACAAGTAAGAAAAGCTTTATGCAACGTAAATTTTATTAATTAGGGTTCAAGTTTAACTGTTGGATTTGAACAACCCATGCAGCTCCTCTTATTTTGTCCTACGTTTTAATCTACTCCTACGCCCAAAGTTTTTGTATTTAGGGGTCCCAAACAAGTGTTAAAATAAGGTTTTACTTTAAGAATCCTGGTTTAGCTTACTCTTTATTCTAACGGATTAAACCGACATTTTAATAACTCCTTAACCTTAAAACGCCTATCAGCTTATTAATTAAGTAAGGGTACAGCTTTAAGTACTAGCCTTATACCCTAAAACTTGATATACGAGGTTTGGTATAGCTCCGTTGGTAAAACGTACACTTTTTAATCTGATGCTCGTAGGTTCTAAGTCCTATGAAACCCAGGATCTACTATGAGATTTTGTTCCGTGTGATTAATTCTATCACTTTTCAACAGGGCTCCGTTTATTTTATATATTATATGTAGTTTATTTACTCCCTTAAATTGCACCTTTTTTAAAGACTTATTCATCGGTTTTAAGAGTTATCTTTTTATTTTAGTTAGGTTTTATAACACCTATTATTAAATACATATTATCTTATCTACCTAGATATAAAAGTATAATAGGCTAGAAAAACTTTAATCTAACTGTGCTAGGAGTAAGATCTTTTCTACAGATAACAAGAAGCTACTAAGAAAAGACAATAAGTAGAGCTATAAGGAGTAGGGTTCATAAGAAAGGTCGGGGTTTTAAGATACAGAGTCGTAAGACTAAGGGTAGAGGTATTCTCAAGACAGGTAGTAAGGCCCGTAAGAAAGTTTTTGGGGTTAAGAGTCAGGCTTTCAGGAGGGTTCTAGCTCTTAAGAAGCAAGTTATAGATATGAGTCAGAGTTTGCGGAAGAGTAATAAACTACGAAGTTGGCTGTCATAATGTAAGTAGGTATACTCAAGAAACAAAAATGAGTTAACCTTCCTCCGGGTGCCTCCAGTCGGGTACACTAAACCTTTCTAGACTATATTATATAAGGCCCTTGCTCTCCCTAAACCAGTAACAGCAGAGAACAAGAGAGATTATCCTTAACAACAAAATTAAGACTTATACTAATAGACGATATACTATAGATAACTAGATTACTAAAGTATAATAGAGATAGTAGCTGCAATGTACTTCTTAATAAGATAAGGAATGCCCATAAGAAGGCTGCAAGAGGACTCATAAGAAAATAGTTATAGGTAGGCATAAGAAAGAAACTATCATCAAGAGTAAGGTACATAATAAGAAATCTATCAAGATACAGAGTAAGAGACAGATAGTAGAGCCCTACGTAATAAAGGGATGCAGTAGCAAGTGAAGAAAAAGCAGGTGGTCCTACTTGGCCGTTGTTAAGTCTTGGATATTGTAAAGGAAAGGGACTTAAAAAGTCTATAAAATTGCACCTTAAATGCCCGGATAAAAGCAATATTCTATTGTAAGTAGTAACATCCTTCGGTTTTTGTATATAGATAGTAGGGGTCTTCTTGAGTATTATTATTTATTAGGGGTTCTGAGAAACTTGGGTCAGTTTGTTGGTAATTTTCAGGGTTTACTTTACCACTTTAATCTATATGTACTTTAGGAGGACTTACCTTATAAGGGCTTTTTAAAGCGGCTATAACTAAACTTGTAGAACGCAAATTCCGTGTACTGACTTGTAAAGCATGCATTAAAGGTTTTATTATTAACCGAATTTTTAGAGTTCTAACGTGTCCTTTTTTTATGAAGATCCTGACTTGAGTTTCAAAGAGCTAAACTTCTTTTTCATAGTTTTTTTAAGCTTTTGATACTCTAATTAAGTAATTCCTCAAGGGCTTTCTTATTACGGTTTATGTTTCACTGGGATTGCTTGTGAAGACATGAACCTAACCTAAATTTTAAAAAAGTATCTATCGACTATTTCAAAGTCGTATTGCTTTTGAAACCTGGCAAACGCGTATTTGTTGCCTCAAAAGCTCCATCCTTTTCTTCCTGCTAGCTACTCCACGGAACCCCCAAGGAAATCTTTTTTCATGATTATCGGTCGATTAGCGTAAGCGTTTTTTCTACAGATTTCTATTTGTTGAGTTTGAACAACATTACGTATGAACCCGAAGCTATTGTATTGTACTTCGCCAGGAGTTTAGTACACCTTATATTAGAATATTAGAGTTATTTCTTATCCGAAAGACTCCTATAAATAGGAACTTCTAAAGAATACAAGGATAAGAGTTCCTCGATTACTGTAGTATAGACAGCGGACCTTTTATAATGTTTTTACAAAAATTAAGGCCCTCGTTGCTTGTATTTTTCTGATCTACTTTAAGGTTCTCTTTTTTGTACTGAACAGGAATTTAGCTAAATCTTGGTTAGAGGGCCCTTTATTAGAATTAGAGACTTACAGAATTGTATACCTAACTTTGCCTAAAAGGGACCCAAGTAATCCTAGAATACAAACTCAAGTAATAAACAAGGATGAGAAACCTTTACTCAATAACGGAATCACCCCTTAAAAAGTCTTTTTGTTTCCAAAACTCACGGATCTTGTTGGGCTTGTATTGAAGAACCCGGGATACTGAACCCACAATGACTCTAAAAGACAACGCGGGGCCTTAGCAGGTACTTTTATAATTTTTTCTCGATGTTGACTGGGATTTCTCCAAGGGTAAAGCCACTTCTTTTTATTTGTATACTAGAGCCTCCTTTCTGGGGTTACGCTCGGGAGTACTTAATGCTCGTACGAGTTCTTGGGTGTAATTTTTTTATGATGAAAGCCCTTGTTATTGTGCCTAATTTGATTTGAGAAATACGCATGATTTTTTTACCCCCTTAGGGAATTCATATTTATATAAAGCTTTAGGATATTTACTTTCAATATGAAAGAGGAGCCTTTTCTTAAAATATTAAAAGTCGTGGGTCCTACCCTATCCCTTTATAGTATTGTTAGAGATTTCCTATAAAGCATATTTGGTTTTGGTGCAGGGTATACCCAATCCCAGTAACAGGATAAGAGAAATCCGTTTTTGTTTATTGTCCTAGCTTATTCTTGACAAGTTTAGAGTGGTTCTTTTCTTAAAGGAATCCTTTACTAAACTAAAGATACGAACTTTGACCCGGTTTTTCAAAAACGCAAAGGTAGTATGGGCCCCTCTATTGATGATATATTATATGGAAATGCAAGAAATATCTAATCTAAGGAATACTTTTTCCTTGGATTTTAGTGCCTAACAACAGTACTTTTATTACAATTTCAGAGTTTTGTGTTACCTTTATGATTTTTTTAGTTCTAATCGGGGTTTTTATCCGTGGTAAGGAAAAAATGAAAATACTAAATGCGGGTCATAAAATACGAAGCCCTCACTTTTTGTATTCTGCAACTAGAAAAAATGGGGTTGCACTAAACTACTAACGAGAGATGAATCAAAATGGGAGGCTTGTTTACTGGAGACTGGGAAAATAGAAAGGTGTGGAATCAATACAATAAGATAATAGTCTGCCGAGTTCCGTCAACTAAGGGTAAAGGTAGTCATCCTTTAAGCTTTTTGTTTCAGGAAAGATCCTAGCAGGAAACCACAAATATAAAAAAAGTAAGCATTCTAATAGTCCCTTATTATATGCACTTTTGGTTATATAGAAAGGCTCTTAGGAGAAGCGGAGCTAAAGAACATGCGCGAATTTGCTCACTTTCTTGAATGAGTCATTTTTTTATGTATTTTAGAGCGAAGCTTCTCTTTCCAGGATTGACCAAGTCTTATAGAGAATACCTATAAAGTCCTAGTCAATTTCTATGTTGCTAAAGTGAATATTATATAAAATGAAATTAGATAACTTAGTTCTATTAAATTGTAGTAGGCCGGGATCCTCAAAGAATACAGGTATAGAATGGATATAATTTAGTAGATTATATATATATGAAAAAGTATAAAGACATCTTACTTAGCAGTGCCCCTCTGTATTTCTTTCCGGCATATAATATGCATAAAAGTTCTTAATTACCTTTATAAAATTGGTTTTTTCTTATGTTATGGGTTAGCTTAGAATCCCTTTCCGGGCTCCCTGACTCGGGACACTCGCCTAGCAGCTACCCAGGCGTTCTTTTTATATTATTACAGGAGACAATAGAATTACCGCGACTACATTTCCCGCCAAGAGAAGCCGGCTTTTAAATAGAACTCTCAAAACAAGGAAAGAAAAGGGAAGTATCCTTACAGGAATCTTTAGGAATTCTTCTTTACTCACGCCTATACCCTTCATTTACAAAACTCTACTTAATCCTAAGTCTTTTTGAATCCTCTGGTTCTATTCATACTACACACTGTCAATCAAAATACCTGAAAATACCACAAGTTACACCCAGCCTAGCAAATTCCTAGTTTAGTTTTTTTACTACAAATTAAGGTTTTTCCTTGATAATATGGAGAATAAAGTGCGTAAAAAGCGGGTTAAGGATTTGCATTATAAAAGTATTCCTAAAAGGTGGGTACCGAGAGTGGTTTAGAAGTTCTTAAAAAGGGTTTACTCCTAAAGTTTGTCTTATATGGATGGCATTCCACTTGGGAAAAAGAGTAACCAATCCACAAGAGGATGCTTAACATCGGATTTTTGTGTAAAAGTTTTCCTTCGAAAGAAAAGGGCTTTATAAATTCTTTGTACTGGAACTTCAACTGGATTTGAAGCTAAGGATCCCTTCAACCCGTGCTCTAACAAAAACCAAAACGAATAGTGTTTTGGTCGGTAGATACTTTAATCTCTCGGGAAACTCTTAATATAAACTTATTTAGCTAAAAAGGAACCCTAACGCAACTTGAACCTATGACCATACGAGCAAGGAAGTTGCGCTCTGTCGAGTTCTAAAGTAGTGGAATTCCAGTAAAAAAGGGGCCCACTAGGCATGCACAGACAATTAGCATTTGAAATGAGGGAACAAAGTTGAAGGTCTCTCTCCAAGAGACAAGCTCTTGCCTTGCTTTACTGGAAAAAAGCCTTCAAAGCACAAGATGGCAGCCCTTTAGGGTTGCTAAGAACTTACCT